>QYTT01091287.1:0-14469 GCA_006980735.1 Dasypogon diadema
GAGAAAATCCTCGAAAAGATTGTTAATACTCAATTGGAAAAATACATCGAAAGCAACAATATCTTATGTCAATGGCAGTCCACATTCGGACGAGGTCACTCTTTTAAAACTATAATAAACTGGATTCAGAATGAATGAAAAAAGGAAACGATTGAGTGTAAATATAAAAATAAAATATTTGAGTGTCTTCATTGCAAACAAAATTCAAAATATATGAAAGCATTTATACATACACATAAACAAACAAATGCCCATTCGCAAACACACATAGACGGATAGAAACAAAAATTCCCTAAAATGTCAAGCCACGAACTACTATTTCACTCTCGCACAAGAATTTCCTTTTGTGAATGCCTTAAGATAGGAGTTCTTCGTCTGACATATCCAAACATGACACGTAAGACCACTTCTATTTTTAAGCACTCATACAAAACCACCTGGGACTAAAATACAAGCCATGGAGTGCGGCTTTGCACCAACACAAGAATTGCTTCTAATAAATGCTACTATAGAACGTGGTGCATATGATGCACTTTTCGTAATCCATATGTCAGAAATATCTACCTTACATTCTCCTGGGAAAATATTTCCAGGTATTATTAAAAGCTCTCAATTGCCAGATAATTGATGAACTTAACAGACCAATTTTTGTGTAGACAGTGGGATTTACACTAGCGTTATCGTTTCACTTCAGACAGAGCATAGCATTCTTCATTTTTACTTTTCCGGGAAATTTATTACACAGTTAGCTTCCTGTGCAGCAGCTCTCGGAAAAAGCGATTTTTTAATGCTGTTACTGGAGGAACTAAGGGTTTTTCATTCTCCCAGTTTAGTTTTGCACCTCGAATTGTGTAATTGAGTTTCTGTAATTGAACTTTTTAATCTCTTGTATCATGTTATCACTTTACTGTACTTTTCAGTCATTAAGATGAATTCATCGAATAAATATTGAGAAAGGTTATGAGCCTAGTCTATACGGGAGAATCGTTCCACATGCATCCAGAGTCAAACAATGGAAGATTACAGGATACTTCCATAGGTCCATCGCTATCAAAAACAGTGAAAAATTTGTACGAAGTGTAAAAAAAACCACATGAAACCTATGATTTTAGAATGCCGCTGAGAGAAGCAGCATTACTTATTAAAGCACCCAATAACGACACAACATACCCAAAGGAACGTAATGAAAGGCGAAAGAACCTGTCAGATCCAAGGGGCCAATCCTAATGGACATATACAAGCATAACAAAATCCACTAACATGAAATTTTAAATAGAAACGACCATAATGCGCGCATGTGATCTTTAGTTCAGTTTGTTTGCATTTCGTTAGCTTTCGTTAACTGTACTCAAAATTTCTGGTGGAGGAATCACATACTCGAACGTAAAACTTTACGTTCTCTCAATTTTCGATGTGAAAAATGGGTTACCACATTAACCTGTAAGCGACCTTCAAATTTGACCCTGAGTAAAGTACCGTTTTTTGCCCTCCAACTTTTTTCCAAAACATTTTTTCCCTAAATCTCTACTTTTCTAGATATTCCATCGCACCTTTACGTTTAGCGCACTATATGCAATATATGAAATTTTTAAAGTGATATCCGCCATATCGAATTTATCATATTGAGCTTGTAACTTATATAAAATAGAATCTCACGTTCACAGTCATCAATCCCAAAATTAATAATTTCCACGAACATTTCATTAAAATATTAAACAATTTTTTTCCATCATATTGGATCCGTCATGTTGAAACTGTGTCTTCAAAATCGTACTCAGAGAACTCAAGAATAAACCGCCGCTGTAAATCAGACTGTTGCACATCCATTAAAGTAAATTTTGCAGAGAAGAAATTTAAATGTTTGTAATTAACCACTTGTTGAATTTTAATAATTTCTTTGACTTTTAACATGAAACTCCTTTTGTTTTTTTTTAATTAGCATGGCTTTAAAAAACAGTCCTCTCGTAAAATTTGCTTTAATGGACATACAATGGTTCTAGTTTACAGCAACAATATACACATTCTATATACAACTGTCAAAAATATGTCCGCCATATTTGATCCGTCATCTTGAATTCATAAAAGCTGACATTATATTCTTAAACGTCATTCCAAAAATCCAATATATTCGGCATTTCGTGGAATGTTCACATTTAGAAAGTCTTATTCGGTATATTAGATTCGCAATTTTGAATTTCAAAAACTTTTGAAAAAGTTTACATTGCTGCCTCGATTCAGTCAATTTTTTGCTAAGATATGGCAACCCTATGAAGAAGTTGTCTAAATTGGCCCATTTACTAACTTGATCTTTTAATTTTAATAAGGTACCTGTGTACCAAATTTCAAGTCGCTAACTTAAGGCGTTCTCAAGGTAACGGGTAGGCGGACAAACAGACAGACTGACAAACAGACGAACATCTATTAAGCGATTTCTTTTCTTCTCCCATTAATGGCAATATAGTTTTACTTCTGTGTATTTTTATGCGTTACAAACGTTTGCTTGAACTTATAGTACCTTACGTCGAGGGTATAAAAACTAAAGACAACAACAACTTCAATTTTCCTGAAAATATGAAATTTAAAATAGTAGAAGCAGGTTCCACTGTTTTTCAGCAGCCAGTGCCGATGCGTGCTTATAAGTGTCCTTTTAAATTGGCCTCGACGGGGAAAATCAGAGCTGATCGGCTTTGCTTGTCGAAAAGAAAAAAAACTACATTGATGCCTTATGCTGGAGAACGAGAGCCACTGGGAGCTAGTGGCAAGGTTCGTGGAGAATACCCATCGTACAAAACCGGTAGTGTAGTAAAGCACAACCCGAACAGGGAGTCTGTAAATGGAATTCCCCTCTCCGCATAAAAAACTAGTACTACTTTCAGAGAGATAAATACTTTTAGGATTATCTTGCATATTAGGGGTTCTAGAAAGTGTCGTACAATATTGTAATAGAGGATAACCTCCCTGTACAAGTTATTTGGAAGAAGTAAATTCCACTATAATTGAATATTGTATATTTAGACAAAGGATATTTCTAATTTTACACCCCTAACGCTCACATAGGATTTCTGCAATGTACTTTTCAATGATTTCCTTCATTATTTTCAAGAAGATGGAACAAGATTGATTTGATGAAGGTATTTGCAATATAACCTTTGCCAAACCCTAGCCCTTTTGCAACATTCCTGGAAATATGTTGTCACTTGCAGGTGATTTACACGGTTAGAAAGGGTTTATTTCCCATTTAATTTGATTTAATTCAACCTAAAGGCTTAAAATTTGGCACGTGCTTGAAATGCTAAAGCGTAGAAAGACCAAGAATTCCCTTTCGGTAAGCTCTAAAGGTCGAAATACTTATATTCAAAGGCAAAAGTTTTCCGATCCCATTTAATGGAGTCCCGAAGTAAAGCTTTTATTCGAGAATTACAAAGGCAGTTTTTCGAAACATTTCTAAGCAGTTTTACTTTAATAAAGTTCAGATGGAATTGTGCATTTTTGCGAAAGATCGGAGTAAAAACTTTGGGGAATATTATACATATGTGATATTAAGGATAGATTGCAGTTTTCTGAAAAATGTTGACGTCCACCAAGTGTGTTTGTGTGGGATTTGAACCCACGCCAACAGAGGAGAACATCTGCAGACGTACGCCTCAGCCCACTTGGCTAGTATTTTGTTTTTTATGAACTACATAAATCCTGAGTCCTGATAGTCTTTACTTAGTCTTAGTCCCATTACAAATGTTCAACTCGACATGTGCTATATTCGCGACACACAAGCCCGATGCTGAAAAAAATGTATACATATACACAGCTTTCCAATATTCAGCTGGCAATTTTCGAAGGATTGTTCCTCTACTTAATATAGTGGTATTCAGGACTCATCGACTATCAGAGCAAATTAAATGTAGTATCATAATAACTGGGTGGAAGTAATTTACGTGCATTGATAAATTCTTCTTCATATTGATATGTCAGGTTCGATGATTGACTTTCTTACAAGTGCAAAAACCCACTTGGTTTCGCTTGAACGTTATACGAGTACAGCAATATACGCCAGAGATTTACCTTGATTGTCACGCATCAGTAATCGATTAATTCCTGTGATGAAAATTTATGCCCTCACTAGACGTCCTTAACATTCTACCCTCATTCTTTTACGTCGCCCTAAATTTTGTTGTGTGAGTTCACTTGAAAAAGTAGGAAAATGTAAAAATTCAGGGATACCCAGAAAATGTCAAGAGAGGTTGAGATCCCCGAATGAAATATTGCCTTCTTTTGCGATAAATTTCAACAGACATACGCTTGAATCAGAGCAAGAAGAGGTGTTATTTAAACACTTCAACAATTACGGAAATATAACTTTGCTAAGAGATGAAAAAGCTTCGTCTAAAACTTCTGCGAATATTAAGTAGAGCATTAAATTTTTTTCAGTTTGAATAAATTGCTGTCATGGTATTGATTTCCTCTACCCACTGAAACAGGAAGCTATTGATTCTAATGCCGGCCATTATGTGTCATTAAATTTTATGAATATGGTAATTAATATAAATTCGGGATGAGACTGAAATAATTTTGATTAGTTAATTAATTAATGCATTGATCTGCTGAAAACCACATAAATAATACATTTTGTGTTATGAATAAAATAAATGGATTTTAAAATGCATCCTCCCATCTATAATCAGGGAGATTGATCATGCTCACTTAACATTCATAACCCAAATCAGTAGGTAAGAGGTTATCCGGGAAATCGTTCCATGAACTATGGTTATTATGAAGAGAGTCTGTTTTCAGTAAATGAATCCACCTGGCAAAATAAAGGGACTTTTCAACAAATAATTTTACAGCCACCGGTAGCTCCTTGCGAGTGACACTGTTGTTCCTCTCTGGACAGCTGAAGGTCTTACTATAGTAGGTATTATGTTACACGCTACCAAGCTTGAAGTTATGATAAAATGGCGACCCAGCTGCCTCAGTATTGCAAGCCTTTTAACATTACGGGGCCATACAGGCTTAGAGTTAGAAATAAAGAATGGACCGCAGATAATAGACGCACACCCCGAGAAAGGATTGAGTGTCTTTTTTGTGATGGGAGGAGGTCAGTCTCGTACAGCTGATACTTTCTCTAAATCGGTAGGTATACCTTGATCAGAGATGATATGTCCATTTCGCCAGTGATAGCTTGAAGCAAGTAAATTTGATTCGGGAGAGGACGGTATTAGTATAGGGCAAATCATCCAGGGCTATCAGCCTCTAAAAACTGGCCGAAGTATTTCTTAGGCAGAATGTTCTAGCATCGCAATCCAGATTGACATTCCAAGCACATCCAGAGTTAGGTCTATTCTTTGTAAGGGGTAGAAACCCTACTTGGTTACTTCATTCAGCCTTCGCCGGTCAACACCGAAGCGTAATCGCCCATTTTTCTTCCATACTGGAGTCACTGGCGCACTCAACGGGCTCGTAGAGGAAAAAGCGACAATTCTAGGTCTTTCATTTCAGCCACCATAAGCGCCCAGTGCTGTAAAAATGATGGCAGACTTCATATATTTTTGTCCATACTCCTTTACATTAATTTATAATTGTATGCATATATGAAGGGATTGTTTTTGAGTTACTGTAACTTTGATTTACTAAAAATTAGTCTATTGAATACAGTTTGTTCATTGAGATGACCCCTTTTGTTTCTCTTTTATTTATCTCATTAAGACAAGAACTGAATTAATTTTTAGCTTGTCGAATTCAGCGATCTTTAATTAAATGAATTATTTAATTCTCAGATATTGGTATTGATAGTCTTTCTTTTACATAGCGAAATACAACAGAAGAGTTTCACTAAAGGCATCAGGGAAAACGTCATAAAATTAATAAGAACATTGTTAGAATTTATAGCTCACCTTTGCTTTTCAGGAAACCACGGATGCCACATTTTTCATAAATACTTAAATAATCCGTATCAATACCTATACACAATTTTGTGATAATCCCTGTTAAAGGAGTGATTTATCTTGAAAGAAATTGCAAAAGCGAAAAAGAAGGAACGAGGAAATTCATGGAAGCGAATATATGCAAAGGAATTTGTAGCCTTAAGAGGAAAATCGTAGCTTTAGAAGCAAAATTAAATAATAATGAGTTTTTCCATACGTATTGAGTGGAAAGTCTAAATGTACATAAACTGAGATTTTAAGAAAACAATTTGGTGAATTCTTTATTTAAAAGAGTTTAGAAGGATAAAATCTCAAATGCGATTTAAGTTAGCATTGATAAATTCATTAAAGGTAATTTACTATGCTTCTTTGATACAATTTTTACATGAGTATCTTTTGCATCTTGAATCATGTTGTGTTAGCAGATTTCTGGTCACATATTATCAGATGGGAGAATAATTTCAAAAAAGGAGAAACTATTACCAATTTTTGTTGTAATCGTTGTCTCTGACGTATTTTGTAAACCAATACCACTAGGATGTCAAGGGCGGTTATTGAAGAAAGTCCTGAGGGTCTCAGTGAGGGAAGAAGTTCTCGTTTACTATCAATAGACGTCATTGAAAGACATCCCAGGGCGTTACAAGTCTACAATTGGAGGTTAGGGGCTCGAATTTACCCTTAGTAAAGCCTAGTCATAGGAAGCCCAGAGATTTTAGCGCATGTTTTGCAATAACTGGGATACCTGAATCCGAGAATTTTTCATTTACATTAAAGTAAAAAATGCAAAACCATTAAATAAAAATAGATAAAAAATAATAGATAGTAATAAGTATATATGTTATGCTATATGCTAAAGACTGTAAGTATAGTCATTAGGACGATACCTACTCTAAATGCATTTCTCTGGCTTAATACAAAGCAAAATTATTTTACATGAAATGGAATTATTATCTCTTGCCATGCTGCAAGAAACCCTTTCAATGCGAATAATGTTGAAAATGGAGGAAATCCAATATGATACCATTAACTTTATAATATAGGAACTCCGCAGTGTAGTGGAAAAGTTATCTTACTGTTCGACTCGGAATAGATGCAGTTTGGTTCTGGAACGGATGCCGTATAAATGAAAACAGAAATTTTCTGAATTGCAATTTACAGGTTAGTGTATGTAACCTTGTGTGTGCACAAGATACGTTTCTGTGGTTTTCCTTATTCCATTTGCTGATATCAAACTTTACGTGAGAATTATTGTTATATAAGGAGATCGAATCTTGTAAATTTTGTACACTTATAAGAACAGACACGTAGATTAAAGTCCGTAATTCTAAATAAAATATAAATTACGATACTTATGCGGAAGGACTTTGAAATGGAAAGAATCGAAAAACTAATTATGATATATTTCATATAAATACGATAGAAGCATGAATGGTGGCCCTACGATTGCTTTGTATAAGCTTCCATAGCTGGTATGGATTTTAAAATCTGATTTGTCTAAGAAGAGTAATCTATCCTCCATTCAGGGCAAATACTCTTGCACCCATCTTCGTCGAATTTTTCCCTTTCTCGGGAATGACAATGGAGGCTTTTTAAGTGCTCTCGATAAACATATACTATATCCAGCGGGCTTAAGTAAACTCTGTGCGTTTCTATGTACCTGGGTTAATTTAACAGTTCATTATACAAAAAGCTTAGTTCCATTAGCTAATTTTAATATATTTTTTTCTTCCATGTTTATTATTATTATGTTTAATAATAATTTTCTTTCTTCTTGTGTTCTGAAAACCTGACCCGACGCCATATTGAACTCAAATGTAAACAATCGGCGTAATCCAATTTTTCGCTTCATAATTCCTAAATCGCACTTTTCTTCAGAAATTGTACTACTGTCGAATGACCACAACCTCTTTTATCAGCAACTGAAAGCTTCGGAATCGGTATATTATGCCTAATTTTGTATATCTCACTGTCTATATAATAACGAACGGGGCTCCACCAATCCCGCAGCATGTATAAGTATAACGTCCTGTCGTCGGGCCTGACTATAAAGCCTTGCTAGAGACCAAGTATTGAATGATCGGGTTTACCACCATTTTACCGAAAAAGTGTCTGAATTTAAAAGTGTCTTCCTACTTGTTTTTAAACAGTATTTCAAGCACAAATTAGTATAAAGAGAATTCAGAAACTAATCTACTTATGTCTGCATGTGTTTGTTGATAACTTCCGCCAAAACCAAAGTTTATTCCCAAATGCTACCCACCTTAAATTGTTGGATCACACGATTTCTATACAGGTTTTACTTACTATTTCAGAACTCGTTATTTTTCGAATTTTTCGTGCTTTCGTTTACTACATTTACCTTCTTTACATACTTAGTATATTTCGTAGCAATATATGAAAACAAATTACATAGAAAAAAAATAAGACGTACTAAAAGATTTAGTAAAATAATCTCGTAATACATTTCGGTGATGTTTATTGTTCACGTGGAGAAATGAATTAAATATAGATATTGTAACCTAGAAAAATATTGTGATACAGAGGATCTCTCCAAATAATACAAATATAATTAACATCTACTATATCACAATCACTTCATATATTTTTGAAAAATAAATGGATCTCCGTGATTCGCCAGATTATATAAAAAATCAGCTAGAATATTAATGGTGGCTACTTCACATGTGGACAACAGCAAATTTCACCAGTTTATTTCACTGAAGATGAACTCAACAAAAAGAAGAAAATATTTTATTAACAATGAACCAAAAATAAAATTCTAAAAGTGCAGAAATTTGTCACCATTAATTCTTGTTTTATTTTTTTATTAGAGAAAAGCATTCCGAGCTGTTGCCATATAATAAATAATCGGACATACGCGACCCTGGTGCTTATTTTAACCTCCGGCAAATCATATTTTCAGTTATCGTAGTTTTCTTTTTGAAAATGCGCAATTAAACACTGCTGCTACTCGCTAAAACATTTTTCTTTCGTTTTCCCTGATTTTCCATTCAGAAGCTCAACTTTTTGTGGCTTTCCACTATAAATACATACATTTGTCGTCATATATATATATTTCTGTGTGCAGCATTTTTGTTAATTGTTTGATTTTGTGAATGCCATAAATACGTAAATGTTTAAAATATTTCTCTGGCTAGATAACTTTTGGTGCATGCTGATGGGTATAAATTTTCATAATTTGAAGCTGGAAGAATGCTCTTTTATTTCAACACACAAGAATCCCAAAATTATTTTTGCTCATCTCAATTCCATTGAATATGATTTTTATGCTGATTAGATAAGACAAGACCAGAAGCTTGAGATCTTCTAGAATTAAGACACGTGGGTTTATGGAAAACGATTCACTTTATGATAAGAATCTCATTTCCAAGCAGTTTTAATTGCAATTTAACTAGTGGGAAATTACGGTTTAGACGGTTTATAAAATCAGGGACTGATGTTATTGGTTATATCCGGGTAAATGAGTGTAAAATGCAAATCACATGTCCCCAATTTGCACAAAAGGTACTTCCCTTATTCCCTTCCGACTTACTTAATTCAATCTAAAATTGCTAAGAAGGAAGATTGCTATAATTAATCCCACGAGCAAATTCCATGATATATAGCGACAGTAGTAATGTACTTTAACAAAATTATTATATAAGTAAATATACTAAGAATTTGTGTGTTTCTCTTTGGCAAGAGATTAGAGATTAAAGTGAAACCAGAAAAAGACTCGAAAAACAGTCTATGGTATTAATACCAGATATTCCAGATAATAGCCACAGAAAGTTTAAGAAGGTAACAAATTTAGATTCACAATTATGTGATAAGTACAAAAACTTACTTATATTCAAGATACGTTACATATACAAAGTCTACAAATGAAAAGGAACGGTCGGGTTGAATACCTTGTTCTAAAATACATAATTACTGAGTATTCATTCAAGAGGTTATTTGACTTAGAAGTGACCTCTAAAGATCACTTCGACCCATAAGTGAACCACATAACCAAAGGCAAAATTTAACTCTCTCTCCATTTCCGGTGTTAAAAATAGACTGTTGTATTAAAAACATGAAATTGACCTTTAGAATTGATTCCGGGTCAGAGTCAAGGTCATTGCCAAGTGCTCTCTTTTGTGTCCCCCAACTTTTGTGTAAAACATTTTTTTTCCAAAACCTTTCGAGATATTCCACCGCCCCTTTATCTTTTGTGTTCTTTATATGTTATGCAGGCATTTTCGAAAAAATATTATAGGGTGACAATTACATATTGACACCAAAAAGTTTTGTGTGTATTAAAAAACCGTTTCAGGAAATTAAAAAATGTACTCCAATTATGTACATTTGGAAGTCATAGAATGATTGTAAAAATAAAATATTTAATATAATTTCTCATTTCTTTAATAACTAAGTGAAGCGTTTTATCAAAAATCTCACGAGCGGCTGAGGAATCTCATTTCAAATTTCCTGAATAACCACTTGAAATCTATCCAAACTGCTAAATTTATATAAAATGATTTTGTAGTATATACCCCTAAATGCAGAAATCCAAAAGATTCAAGTCGGAGGAGCTTGGAGATCGTTAAATCTTGAAAATAATAATGTACAACACCATAAAGCTCCTGGACAGCCGACAATAAATTTCCTCTTCCAAAAAGTATTTTGCATTAATTTTTACTACTTAATCGATGACAACAAATGGTCAGGTACCCATTTTACATTTTGCTCCTCACACCATCACTGATGAAACATTCTAATGTCGCGGTGTGTATCCTTTTTTTGTCAGAATGTCCTCCAGAGAATACGATATTGTCACATCCACATCTTTCTTCTCTTTTAGGTTTTGTAACACTTATAAGTCCGTGTTTTGCTTGTTTTTTCATAAGGATTCAACTTCAGATCTTCATACAAAATTTTGCGCAAAAATTCCCTGTTCAGTTTAAGATTCGCAGTTAATTTTCCTACAGAACGCTAACAATTTTAAGTAAAATGTTCGCGAACAAGTTTTCTTGATTTTGGCGTCTTTATTGATCTTTTCCGAAAAGAAATGAAAAGTTCCATGTAGGATATGGCAGCCTTTTCAAGTTCATGTCCGATTTGGCTCAGTTTATGCCAGGATATTTTGACCTTACTAAAGTATCTATATGCCGAATTTTATTCATCTACTTCGAAGCGTTTTCCTTTTAGAAAAAAGACACAATTTTTTATTTCATATAGCTGGAGGTTTCATATGGCAACCCTATGAAGGAAATGTGGCCAAATTCAGAATTTGATCTTTCAATTTTTAGCAAAGAATCTGTTCATCACCCTTCAGATCTGTAGCTCAGAGCGTTCTTGAGATAACGTGTGAGCAGACAGACGGATAGACAGATGGACATCTATTAAACGATTTCTTCTCTTCTTCCATCAATGAAAATATAGTTTTCCGGTTGATTTTCAAAAAAACTCCTTTGCCATATTGGGTCCGTCATCTTGAATTTCGCAAATCCGACCTCAGATTCGTGATCAGCGACTCCAAAAACCACCGTATACCAAATTTAGTGCAAATCGGTTGATTTTGAAAAATTTGACACCATATTGGATTTTCGACTGCCATATTGGGTCCGCCATTTTTGATTTTGTCAATCTACCACACCAACTTTTTAGAGGTGTCTATCAGCTACAGTTTGAGCCAAAAAAGACCCGATCGGTTGTGAACTTTTATTTTTACAAGTTATTTTTGCTGGACACTCGATTTTTCTCCGGCTTCCGGCCGCCATATTGAAGCCGCTATATTGGATTTTTCAAAGGCGCACTCGACATTTGAAAGTTGACGCTCTAAGCTTTAAAATGAGCCCTTGGTCGGTTTTTTTGGTTGCTTCTAATTTTGGTCGTAGTTCTGATCCCGTTGACGCGGATCGTCCCATATATATATATATATATATTCTTTGATGGTAGTCTCTTTCATTTTGATTTTTCCTTAGAGATGTTATTCTTATTACTAGTGTTCGTTGGTATTAATCCAATCCATAATTTGTTGTTTCTGTTTTCTGTTTCGTGAAATATTTTTCATTACGAACTTTTGCATCATAACTAGAATATGACCAGAATAATTTCGTTTAGTAAAACAATTGCCCTTTTCCTACATCAGCCTAATTAGCCCTTTTACGGCTCATAGGTAGTTAAAATTCATTTAAGAACTTTCTGACTCACTAAATTACAGGACTACTTATGTACAATAAGAAAAAGTCACTACAGTTCGTGACTTTTATACATGTGTCATTATTAAATTACGATTCAATATAAAATCCATCCAAAAGTGCGATTTTGTGTTAAACGAAGCCAAAAATCCCCATATTTATTTACTCTTTCAAATATTTGTAATAAATTTCACCGCAAAATCTATACACTAAGAAAAAAAAGTGAGGACGAAATTTATAGCGTTACCCCGAACTGAAAATGATTTATGCGTTATAGCCAGAGGTTTGAAAAGGATAGAAACGAAGAGTTATTATCAGTAATACATTCTTGCTACCTCGGTTCACACTCATCGGAAAGTTTATCGCATTCGTAAATGATTTTTTGGGCAGTAAATGTGTATATTCTTACGTATGGATTTATATATACAACTTTACCCTATGATGTTTATGGGTTCCCAAAAGTTAAAGATAAAGGAACAACTTTCGATTGCTCGTAAAAGGTCCATAAATCTTAGACCGAAACAAAGTAAAGAGAAAGATAGCGCCGAATAAATTTTAACCACCTTGAATATTTCCTAAGTCGAAAAGTTGTCAATGAAATAAATGTATACTATATCTATGAAATATGATAAAAATAAGTCCTTCGATATTCCCCAAAGCTAATTTGTCTGGGGTAAATTTCGACTTCACAGTGCTGCAGTTGCCAACTTTTGTTCATTATAGCAATAATTTTTCTCTTGGCATCTTTTTTGGAAATTACTTCTTTTCAATTTATCTAGAACCTTTCTAACAAAGTTAACTACTTTCTTTTCCGCATCCTTTTGGAATAAGTCACCCCTAATCACCAGAATGATGGGCTTTCAGCTTATAACGAATTTCAATTAAGTTGTCGATTATGGGTCATCGCCAGGGCAGTCAAAGTTTAATTAAAATTCAGGTCCAGCCTTGCAGACCGTCCAATCTGGCAGTGGCCAGGACTCAACCAATAAAGAAATTTCCCATTTTTCGCTTAAAAATGATTAAAATTAAGAGAAGATTTTAGATTAAAGAATTTTTGACAAGGATGGGTTACAGTTCCAAGGAAACGTAATTGGACCTTTTTTTATGAAGTGTATATCCGTTTTTATTGTTAGGGAGAATATAGTCACGCATCAATAGAAGATTTCAAGGTATAAAAAATTTAATATCAAAATACCTTAACTAATATGATAGCAGTTCATAATTACTAATTAATTTGCTCTACCTTCCGTTGGAGATTGAGCACATTTATATAAATCATGATCTTTATCGTTGACCGTTGCCTTTCCAAGGTGGCTTAACTTTATTCTATAAAATACTTCGCATTTATATGGCACATCTTCTGCTCCCTCATTTTATTCTCTTCCATACAGAATTGTCAAAGTATTTGACTTAAAGGTGTATGAGGCCAGCACCTTTAGTGCTACCTGACCGTCCGATAGTATAATTCTTTTTTGTGTACGTACACACCATCACCGATATTGACCAATACAAAAAGCTCTATCACAAGAATCTGCGCTTAAAAAATGGTTGGTACAGTACCGAGAGATCTCGAGGTCCTACGATTTGGATCATACTATCCGTATTCCTCCTTCCATCCTGGAAATATCTGTGTAGCAAACAATGTCACTAGAGTCACATACCTGTCGATTATTTAGGATCACCTTGAATGGCAAGTCAAAGTTGTATCTTATTAACATAACAAGGAATTGAACCCCGACTCTTCTTTTATGATTAAGAGTGCCCGTTCGCGAGCCTCGGCATGAGGAGCTCCGTCCTTTGCAGTATGATGGCACTTTGTGCAGCTTTGTGCAGCCTTGTGTTTTAAATCTGGGGCCTCGTCATGTAACTTTGTTTCGATTCGTCTTATAGTCGACTACGAAAGTCGAATCGAAATATATTTCATGTCATGGAATTCATTCGACTTAGTAAATGGCAGTTCCATGCAACAGGTGCACTCGAATCTATGCATTTATACAAAAGTTATGTTTGTCTCAAAATGTTATTACATTTTCAAAACTTCCACCTAATACAATTAGTTGTAGGACGCAAATTACGTATGTTTATTAGTAGTTTACTTTCCCCTTGTCGACTCAAATTCGGACGAAACTGCTGTCAAAAATTAGTCGTAACGATTTATGTGACACCATTTCCCTGAAAGGTCGAAAATTTTTAGTCGTTTCGAATTACATGACTAGGCCCCAGATCAATATGATATACTTAAATTTATTATCAATTTTTTTTAAAGAAGGAATTTATTAAATAAAAATTTATTAAAATATCACATTTAACAATCTTTCGGAAATCAATTATTTAATGCAAATATTTTCTTACTCGCTAACTACGTGTGT
>QYTT01091287.1:14489-30641 GCA_006980735.1 Dasypogon diadema
TTTAGGATCACCTTGAATGGCAAGTCAAAGTTGTATCTTATTAACATAACAAGGAATTGAACCCCGACTCTTCTTTTATGATTAAGAGTGCCCGTTCGCGAGCCTCGGCATGAGGAGCTCCGTCCTTTGCAGTATGATGGCACTTTGTGCAGCTTTGTGCAGCCTTGTGTTTTAAATCAGATCAATATGATATACTTAAATTTATTATCAATTTTTTTTAAAGAAGGAATTTATTAAATAAAAATTTATTAAAATATCACATTTAACAATCTTTCGGAAATCAATTATTTAATGCAAATATTTTCTTACTCGCTAACTACGTGTGTGTTTTTCAATTGAAAACCCTTCTAGTGCACTTATCTGTAATTGATGTCATTGTTCTTTGCCCCAAAGTGATTAACCTGATTACGTTTATCTTGGTTTTGTGGGGAATCGCTTCGCCCGACAGTTAAGAACCCCGGATTAATTCCCAGAAGAATATTAATATTAATTAATTGCAATACAAGAGTGTTATTAAAGAGATTCAATTACGGGATAAGTACTTATATTTGATTACAGACCACTACATCCTTGGTTAAATCCAAGCCTCATAATCCTGATATTAAAATTAATTAATATGCCTGTTATGAGCAGATTTATTCATAACATAATAATTTTTTAAAAACCGAGCTACAGTGAAATTATCGATTATTGATACTCCACCTAAAACGATTTTCACAGGAGCTGAGACTTTATATAAATTTGTAGTGAAAGAACAACAAACGCGAGTTTTGTTAGATTCATTTATTTATGAATTCTTTTTTATCATTTAGATAAAAGCAGTAACTAGTGGAGAAAAAGTATTCAAAATATTTATTTATATCTTGAACACAATACACATCCTTCTCGCCCTCTATATGTTCCCTAATTGATAGGTAGTTTTAGAAATAATTGAAAAATCTTATCATAAGGAATAAATTTTACGAGATTTTCCTATCCCGAAAAATTTTTTCCATGGTTAAAATTATTGTTATTTATTTACCCGGGTGGTATCTTATTCCTGGTAATCAAGTCCATCTTGGGACAAGTCTCTCCTTTTCAAACTAATTTTCAAACTAGATATTTCAGAATACTGGCTTGGGATAGAGCCAATTTTAGTAAAACTTTCTTCCAGGACCATCCAACCATACACACCGTTGTCAGTTGAAATGTTTATTGGGAATAATTTGTACTTTATTAATTCCGAATACGGTAGCTGTCACTCGTATGCTAAAACGATAGTCAGCGTGTATAGGAGAAAGCGTCTGACATTCTCCTTTTAAATCGCATCTTCTTACGACACGAATACAAAAGTAGATTCGGGAAACGATTACAAAATACGAATCAAATGCGCAAACAACTTGAATCTTGGTATAAGAAGAAAAAGAAATTTGAAGAAATTTTGATGTGTGTGGTCCTTCGAACCGGATCTCTGCCTCTTTAGTTTATTTACGAGAAAATGTATGTAGAATGGTTTCTGTTAATCTTTTTACTTTGTGTGAACTTAGCATTGGGAATGTAAATGTCTGACTTATTGGCCTGAATGATTTTCTTTGAGAATATTGTAGGTTTCTGTAGAATATGCCCCGGTCTCATATCGATATTCGAATTGTTTGGGATACAACTCTACAGATACATGGTAAATCGAACAAGGAACATAAGGAATCCGTTTTTACCCAAAAGTTGAGAAAAAGTTTTGTAGGATGTTTTAAATGGCTATGGCTGTGGTTACATTGCAAGCAACTTGAGTGATAACACGACTTTAGCGAAGTCAGATATAACAACTTGACACGAAAAAATAAATGAAAATGGTGGCACTACTTTCTTTCTTACATTAGCCGCGAAATATACATCTCTCTGAACGATACTTTAAAATTGCTAAATAACTGGGCAAGAAAATTGGGTAGGAGTGGAGATAGAGGTAAAGTGTCATGCCTGTCATGAGGTAGAATACCTCGGTGTGAAGTGCCTCAAAAGTACTACGAAACCAGCGCAGACCGTAACAAGAGAAACCTTAACTGCGGAAGCGGTTCCCGAACTAGCGACCAATAATACGCCTACATTTTGGAGCTTCTTGCGCCAAAGTGGTCTGAGAATCCTTCAAATGCACACACTCTTAAGATTTCCCTACTATCCCTACTACCAGTGAAACGAACTCTGATGAGAAGACCACCATCAGCTCGGCGATAAGGAGAAAGCTAGTGGAGAGAAAGTCAAAACCGAAGGCTGCTAAGAAGCAGATGTTACCCCCTCGTAAAGCCCCTACTCTGCTCTCCAAGAGAATCTCCAAGCATATCTGTGTGCCATTCAAAAATTGAGACAATTTCTCTCAACGAAGAGTCAATTTAGTCACTGTGAGTCAGTCACTGTGTTGTCAATTGACTGCCACTTTAAGGGGGCAGATGTCCTGAGAAGCTTAACGGGCTTCCATAAACTGAAATAAAAGCCATCTGCGAGAGGATTTAATCTCTAATTTACTCGTTAGTGCAGAAAATTTTTATTAACCGCTAGTAAGCTAGGAAGACCTGATTACTTTAATCTATAATGCTTCGAATCAATTTTCGCTTCTGATTAATCTGCAGCCAGGATGGATGTTTGAATGTCCATAAAAACTCTCTTTTTAAATAACAAAGGTTCCGGTACGTCGAAGTTTTTTTTGTAAATAATTTTTGTAATTTGGGCACAGAAATATAAAACTCCTTTTGTCTTTAGGTATAAGAAGTCTCATTCCTAAAGTTGATTAGTATAGTCCTTTCTCGCTCACCGCTATCTCCAGTCCTTTATCGTGATTTAAACTAGAATTCGGTATATTGTCTACAATTCTGGGATTGCGGTGTCGATTGTGAGTTGAAGCGGATAAGCGGATTGTATTCGCACATAAGAGATGGGGATTCCGGGGAAATATTCAAATATATTCGTTTGCTTTTCAACTTTCACAAAAAAATGGTTTTTAATTTAGGACAGAATTGATGAAATTGATTGGGTCGTACTTATCGATTATTCTCGCCAAATTCTGAGAGAGCCACTTAGTTGGACGATTTTGTTTCCAATTTACATTTATTAAAGGTCATAACTTCTAGGCTTAAAAGTAAGAAATATCAGCTGTTTTCCAGTAACAGATCATTGCAGTTTTTGAAAATTTTCAAATTTTTACATCTTCGCTGTCCAGTCCAATTCAACTCTTTGCTTCATATATCCTCGCTAAGTGTACTTTCCCTTTTTTATCGCCTTCACTTAAATAAATATTGCAATACAAGTTCAGTGTCATTACTGCAAATCCTATCTGATCCCATTATCAAGTCTAGTCATGTTACATCGATTTATAAAAGTAAATACCTACACTAAACCTTCCTTTGGAAAATTAAAGAGAAATTCTGACACAAACCCAACGCTTAATCCTTACGGAATTTCTACTATTAAAACTTGCCAACACAATTTTCCGCCCCAATACAATGGCTATAGTCTTTTACAAGTTTTACAGGGATTTATTTATTTTTTTTTCTTGTGTTTCTGTCGAGAAGAAAAGTGTGACTCCCCTTCATTTTGCAGCCAAGAGAATTTTTTAAGTATTGTTCATGTCCTAGAAAGCTACTCATCCTTGAGGCGGTTTGTCCCTATAGACATCTGAAATGAAATATCCTCACTAAGTACTTCTGTCTTATGTCACATCCATCAAGAATGAAAAGCCCTTTTAATAAATAACTCGACCGTGACACCATTTCAGCTACTTCTATAATGCTCTATTTAAGGTCTGGTGTTACTTTAGCCGGTGACATCCACCAATGTCACCAGCTCACTTAAGAACTTGGTATTACTGAGATTTTGTGGTCGATTCTATTTCCTAAGCAGGCAATAATTATAACGCCTAGAGATGGATGAAATCACTTGGAGTTTGCCTTGTAGTGACACGACAGGCTTTGAAGAGTACCATACCTCATTTGGTAACAGAGCATAGCCTCACATTTGTCAGAATTTGTAGGTGTAAAATTTGAAAGCCACCCCAAAACTGGGGCGCTTGAGGATACTTTCATGCTTAAAACTGATTTTCACTACGGAACGACCTCAGTGAATTTTCAGGATTGTTTCCTACAAAATTCACCCACAGCATTCGACTTAAAGCTCCGTTGAGATTCATGAGCTTAAATTGCATACACGGGACTGTTAGTTTAATGAATAAGGGATGATTATTCCCGACGGGGTGTGCTTTGTTATTCATCTCGTGTTAATGCCTCCCAGTATAAATCCGACATGGAAGCACTCGACTTTACCTTCATAGATGGCGTCAGCCGAATGAATAATAACTTACGCGACAACACTTTGCCAGCAAATTAATTTAATACTCTTAATAACATGCAAAACTGTATTTCCTTTAAAATTACGTACTTTTTGCTTATTCTACGAACTTAAAATTTTTGCTATATGTGAACTTTATTTCCTGTACAAGTTATCCGGCTGGCATTCAATTTACACATCCCTTTGAAAGGAAATTTGTCGCCCTTACCAAATTTACTTTCAATTACTATAAAAAGCTATAAAACGTCAACTTTGTTTACATTTGACTTTTGACTTGAAAATTAGATTTGCAAGTAAACTTTTCTCAGAAATATTTTCCGCTTTATGAATTCGGGAAATTGCTCTTCTTAGTATTTCCTTTTATCATCAATAACATTTCGTACACTTTGCAAATTAAGTCGAATTTTGGAAACAAACCTCTTCGGCGGTATTCCCATATTCTGTATATACTCATATTTTTATACCCTACGGCCTAGATTATGGTATTATAGCCTTGAGCAAACGTTTGTAACGCATACAGTATTCGTGATACACAGAAATAAATTATATTGCTATTAATGCGAGAAGAAAACAAATCGTTTAATAGATTACCCGTCTGTTTGTCTGTCTGTCTGTCCATGCGTTATCTCGAGAACGCCTTAAGCTAGAGACTTGAAAATTGGTACACGGATACCCTATTAAAATTGAAAGATCAGGTTCTTAAGAGGACCATTTTGGACAACTCCTTCATAAGGTTGCCATATGAAACCTTCAACTATATGAAATAGAAAATCGATTTTTCTTCACCCTTTTTTAACTTCACATTTGGAAGTTATTGTAATGGGTCATGAACATCTGGTAAGGTTTGCAAAAATATTCTGGCAGAAAATAATCCACATCGGCCAACTCCTTCAAAGGTCTGCCACATGAAAGTTTCATTTCTTAAAGCCGAAAATGTAAATTTTTCTCTAGTTTTTGCGATCGTCATGAGAATACATATACATATATACGTTTTCGAGGTTTCTGATTGTGAACCTTGAGTCGAATTTCTTATATTAAAAATGACAGATCCAATATGGCGGACAAGATTTTCTAAGTGTCAGTGAATGTTCGCAAAATGGCGGTTATATAGATTTTTGAGGTTGCTGATTACGAATTTGAAATTATATTTTAATAATTCAAGATGGCAAATCAAATATGGCGGTGGAAGGTATCACGATCAATTTTCGAGGTCGCTAATTTCGAATCTGGAGTCGAGTTATTGCAACTTAAAATGGCCAATGCAGACGTAAGTTATTTATTGCGGCAAAAGAATATTATTCTGTCTGCCATCCATGAAATCTTGATCTGAATTTCTAAAAGAATTTCGATTAAAAGCCATTTATTTTATAACACCTTTGACAAATCCTATTAACTATAAAATTTGGTTACCCAAGTGCATCTCTTCCGTTCAAGAAATGGAAAATATTATGCATTGCTGCTTAGGAATATGACATTAGCTTTTTTTTTGCGAGTCCAAGACATTTTTTCCATACTATTAACTTCTGCTCTCTGTAACGCTGCCCACATATATTTGATGCGAACACTGGTTGTTCCTTCGACAAACTATTTGACACCATAGATTAATTAGGTATTATCAAAACCTCCTTCTTCTATCACTAGTCTGGCGAGTAGACACGTTGAATAATTCTGCAAATCATTCAACCTCCAACAGTTGGTAAATTGTCGCAGACGCATTGCTGATGTCTTGGGTCTGAATTTTACCTTCTGAATCTGTCCTTGCCAACTCATCCCCAAAAGTACTTTGTTAGTGTCACCTCACCTACTTGAATTTCAGATTATTGTCCATTATCAGCTCAATTTTGCATCTCTTCCTTGAAACCATCTAATCCGTCTTCCATAAAGAGCCGAGCTGATTGGTTCGGGCTCAATAAATTTTCCAAGAAAACTAATTGAACCAATTGTTTTGCCTCAAAAGGTATTCAGTACTACTGCGAAACATTAAGAAATATTTTTTGGTTCGGGATGTACACTTTTATCTCTCATAGTTATAAAACTAAACTAAACTTAGTGTACAGATGACTATAACAGGGCAGAGGTGCCGAATCAAAAAAACGGCTTTTCAGGCTTGCAAAGTAAACAAATTCATGGGCACAAAGTAGATGCATAGAAGTTCGCAACTAATCTAATTCCATCAAAGCCAGGTTCCAATTTGATCAGGATATTAAAATAAGAGTAGGTAAGGTCGGCTGTTAAGTTTGTTAAAAATAATTTCAATTCTTCTTCCATACCACCTCTCATCTGTACTAGGACTATATACACAGACTTATTGGAAAAGGAAAATTTACTAACTGCTACTTTCGCTGCAAATTTGCACTCACAAGCTACTATGCAAGTCTCACTAGTTACCAGCGCGTATAATACTAATTAAATGCCGGTCTATCTCTGGACGCGTGTTTGCGAATCTTGACTGATCCAAAATTACTGGACGTGATGGCATCCTGGCTCTTTTTCTCAAATACTGCGGTTTTTCTCTGATTAAATATTCAAAAGATATTATCCCATCATTATGCAAACTCGCACTTTCGGCTAATTCCCAAAAAGGGAGAGACATGCGATTCCTATAACTGTAGACCAACGGCAATTACTTCGATTCTGTCTAAAATTTGTGAGACTCTCATCGACTAAATACCTGAAGACATTCTACCTGCACATGATTGCCAATTTGGCTTCCCTACCGATCGTTCCTTACACCCAATTTAGACTAGAGGGATTTTTCCCCATGGGGATCCAGTTCTTGCGAGAGGGAAGTGAGGGAACGAGCGGAACAACCGTCACTCGTTGATCACTCACTGCATCGGTTTTCTGGATTTTCGTGCTCTCTCTTTTCGCCTTCTTTCTCTGTTTTCACACAATGGTAACTGAAAAACTAAACATTTCACGTACGTTAAAATCCCTCTCGTAAAAACCTACACGAGTTAATATGTGCGTCTTGACAGCAGTAACACAGGGAAAAATCCCTATCTTCTAAATCCGCACTTACCGAACATTGGTATCATTGCCTTCATAGCTTCGGTGAGTCGGGGATTGTTGCTATGCAAGCTTTTGACAGAGTCTGGCGCTCTCTAAACTTCTCTCCTTACTTGGATTGGTAGTGGCCTTTCTGACTGTTCCATCCGTGTTACTCTGGACGGTGTCATCTTCAACGCTTATATTACCAATTCCGGGGTACCGAAAGGTTCTGTATTGTCCCCAGTCGTTTCCTGCTTTTCACTAATTACCTCGTATTCACGAGTACTCGTATATTCGTCGAAGTGTCTTAAAAGCGTGTATAAGTAGCATTAACTTATAGACTTATAGAGCACTGATTAGTATAACAACAAAATTTTCAAAGGAATAACTGGGGGATATTTAATAAAATGGATTTTGAGTATGATCCTGCGATAGATGATACAATTCGCAGGCAAATTGTCGTCGGAAAAATGAATAAAGAAATCTGGGTTTTTTCGGCGTTCAAATGAAGAAAAGAAATGGCGAGTATGGGCTTTTCAGCAGGCAAAATTTCTGTCTTATTAATAGAAGAGTCCCCAGAACCATACCATGGTAGAGAATAAAAATAGTTACATAAAGCGCCATAATTGATTGATCGAAAGTTGGGAACTGTAACCGGTCTTCACCTCTAAGCATGTTTAGATTTTTGGAATAACATTGATCTAATTGATATAATGATTGATCGATAGTTGGGAACTGTAACCGGTCTTCACCTCTAAGCATGTTTGGATTTTTGGAATATCATAGGTAGCGAAAATAAGGCAATGGTCTGACTGTGAATAAGAGCAATGATTACAAAAAGTTATCCTTTCTTTAGAATCCGTCATAAAAAGTCAACCAGAGTTGATGTCATTCTGCTGAACGGCAAGTTAAATAATTATTGTCAACAATTTCAAGTCCCAGTGCATTAATTTCAGTAATAAAATCAACAGCCCTAGCACTCTGAGCAAGCAAAGTACTCATTATTTAATATTATGAAACACGTAATATAGCAATGTAAAACTAGCCTGACGCGAAATTTTCCAGCTTCAAAAGTACATCACCAATATCATGATATCATACGCAACCACACATTTTGGTTTCTCTGCATTTTTTTTCCTTAAAAAAAAAGAATGCTCTAAAAAGAAAAATTTTACTATGATAAATTCCAAGCTAGTTAAACTTTTGCGTCAAAAACGATTAAATTCCTTTCCCTTAATATTATGCAGGCATATGGAGTAGAAATTTTACATCCCAAACTTCTACGTAGTGTTAGTTCATGTGAAAGAACCGTCAGAATCTTGAAAAAATATAAAGCTTTGTATTAGATCAAAGCAATGAAATCCCTTGTGAAATAAAGGCTAGTCCTATAGTCAAAGAAACTCTTACAGGATATTCTTTTAACTAGATACCTTTAGGACATTTTCTAAACGACAGTGCCTCAGAGAAAATCAGTATGAGATGAAAGAAAAATTTCATTAACGCATTTCCTACATTCGAGACAAAAAAATTTAACAAGACAAGAGGAAATTGGGTGAGTACATTTTACAGTTGAATAGCTCAAAAGGGCTTGAAAATAACGTAATCGTGCGCCTCCTTCGGATTAAAGTAAGTTAGTAATATCCTTTCTTTTTCAATTTAGTCTTCAGTAGGATGTGCTCAACTTGATTTAATGTCATGAAGCTCCTTTCCAATCATGGGCACACATGTTGGCTTCCAGTAATCTTTCATATAAGAGGAGCACGTGCTGGATACATACACGCTTAAATATTTAGGTATTTCCTCCGGCATGTGCTTTGAAACGCGCAGAAGTACGGATTGTCGTAACGAAGCACAGCAATAACAAAAAGTATCTAATCTCCTACATAAAGCGCTTATCGCAAATGTAACAAATTTGCTCATTGGGGGGGAGTCTCAGATTAGCTAGATAATGACATTATGGGCAATAATGAACAATTCTCGACAATTACACCAACTGTCCCTATCCCGCAAAATTTTGCACTTACTGTACCCGCTTCTTATCCTCGATTACGCTTGACTAAAGCCCCAAAGCAGCCGCTCATTAAGATAAAAGTTTGGCGATAAGCCTTCTTAGTAAGGGGCCATGTATAAGACTTAATCAAGCTTAAAGTGTTTTTCTTAGGGATTTTAAAGAAAGCGCTGATTATATTTTATGCGGTGCTGAAGGAATCTTCTAAAGCTATTGCAACACTAAGTGCTTTGAAAATAGAATTTTGCCCTTATGAAATCTTAGGGACGGACGATGCAATTTTCTAAATTGCAATCAATGGACTGATGTCCCTGCTATCTGCAAAACTCATTTACTTGATTTAGTGCATTATGGCTTCTTGCAGAAATGTGCACTTCTGTACAAAGTAAATGAACACATAAATTTCGTTGCACATGCTCCTGCATAAACAGTCTTCAAGGGTTCATTGTTTCACGCATAGTATTGAGATTTTATATATTTCATATCATGTGCGGCTAAGAGCTAGTTCTATCGGAAAAATTCAAACTGCAACCAATAGCATAAGATGCACAAAATTACGAATATTGAAATTCCTCTGTAAAAATCCCGTCAACTTCGATTTGGTTAATAATTGCTTAAGGTACATCCAAGCTTACCAGAAATCCTCCAAACATTTGACAATATTCTTCCAACATTTGGCAAACACTCCTTAAAAACTTGTTAAAGACCACGCCAGTGGTCGAGCGGGCTTCCTCTGTGGGCATGGGTTCGGCGATTTATCTGGGTATCAGTGGTTGAGGCAATTCTACTGACAAGAAATGTACTTGTAAAGCAACTGGGATATTTCACAGTAATACTTTCATGCCAAACATTATGCCTTACTTACAACATTTGTAAGGTTAAGATTTTCCAATTTTCTCTTCCTAATTCCTTGCGACTAAGCTGTACTGGGTGCCTCAGCTTAGACAATACCTTGACATTCTTTTTATTCATTTATTTATATTTATATTAAAAGTACATAATTTAGTAAATAAATACAGTAATAAATTTAGTAAATTCAGTAAATTTAAAAAACGGAACTTGTAGAAATTACTGAGTATGCTGAGCTTGGTGGTTTTAAAAATAGTATGGTATCTATTCGAACTTTTAAAGGGGGTATTCCCTCTTTATTGATGGTATGAGCTAAAAATGTTAAACTTTCCGCACCAAATACACACTTTGGGACTTTATTTTGGCATCATAGTCGCTCGGGTGTTGAAGGTTTGCATAGCGTTTTTCAAGCCAAAGGCGTTCGTTGCAATTTATATAGGCCGAAGAGCGCAATAATAACTGCTTTAGGAATGTCCTTGTCGCCGACGTCTATATGGTGAAAAGCTCTAACTAGATCAATTTTGGGAAAAATCGTACATGCTCTAAGATGCATTACAAAATCTTGAATACATGGTATTGGATACCTGTCAGGTATGCTACAAGAATTTAACCGTCGATAATACCCATATGGTCTCCTTGTCGTCCGTTTTCTTTACTGAATGTAACGGTGAAGCTATCGGAGAAGAGGATAGTTGGAATATGTCGACTTCCACCATACATTCGAACTCATCTTCAGCTATGTCGCATTTAGTTTTCTCTAGTCGGCGGGGTTTTGAATAAGGAAGCTGACAATTTGTCGGGATGTAGTGCTTCACGTTATGCTTACCAATGTAATTTGGTGCCGAGGCAAGGTTAGCGAAGGAATTTACTATATATTCATATCCAAACCGACAGCATTTGACTTAATTTCAGATGGGCAGTACGTCGATATTGATACACATTTTTTGCGTCATTTCGAGCTTCCAAAGCTATAAACTCCAGTTGCTTTAATGAAGAAACCCTTTAGTCCTTATTTGACATCTGAAGCTACTCCAACCTTCTCCTAATCATTCCACTCTTGCGATCGCTGTGAAATAGATTATAACCCTGAATCAATATCAGAGATAAAATTCATACAGCTTCAAACAAGACTCAATAAGAAAAATCGCTTGAAAATTTCGCGTAGATCATCAATTCTATATTTATAATACTTCTTGTATTAAGTGGGCAGGCATGTAAGTCTCCGTTGCAGGACATAGAATGAAAAATAATATCCAAGAAATTCATTATATATATATGTTAACCCACTATGGATATAATAACTAATTTATTTCCATAAACACATCGGGATTGAATTGTGATCTCCAGCAAACTTTGAAAAATAATGTGTCCATTTCAAGTATGGTAAAATTTTGCAACCCAGCAGTTAACCAAATTCACCATGACAAGTGACATAAATTAAATAAGCCATTGAAACCTACATTTTAGGCCTGTGTAATCCTGCCATGTACGAACTAATTATGTCACCGTGAAAAATGATACCCAGGCAACGAAGTATAAAGGACTGCTTCGACTGAGATTGGTATCCAGCATTTTAGCTCTCATACTCTCATATATAGATTTAAAAAGAAAAAACTGTAATACTCCTTTTGTGTAACAATATATTGTGAAATAGTTCGGTCAGTATCCTTTGATTAATTTAGGAAGTAATTAAGTTGGACCAGCTTTGCAAAGGTCTCTACTTGAGCACTTAGACACCGAACCTTTTACTGTCATTAGAACTTTATTTGTATTTATTTGGGAACTTTGGCCGCTACTTTGTCAAAGGATAAAATTCCAAGTGGTTGCTTGAAGAAGAAAAATTATGTGGTCGGTCAAGAGAACCTCAACCATTTATCTTGGAAATATATTTGGACCAACCTATTGAACCATCAGGTGAAATTCATGTGGTTTTCTGCTTGTGGGAAATTAATGGGTTCACTTAAGTTGTATATGTGCAACTCTCTACAGGAGTTCTTTGATTTCGGTCATCGATATCCCACTTTTCCCATTGCATGCGGGGTTGGTTTGAAGGGTTCGCCAAATTAGTACCTGTTAAAAGATTAATCATTTTAGAAGGTAGTATAGATGTGAAATTATCCATGTACGCTCGCATATATGTGTTATGTGTAAGCTTTTGCATATTAGCATTTTTCTACATGTTATCAGCAACACTTTCGAGCTACATCCCAGGCACGAATGCTTCACTGACACGTTTGTTAATGAGGCGAATAATCAATTAGCTGCACGGAGCATCCTGGTTGTGTTGTCTCCCCTGAATACGCTGTTTGGTAGTATTCCTTTGAAACATGGAAAATTGAAGTCAGATACGGCACGGCTGAGGTTTTCTTCCTGGCTTTAATTAGAGGCATGTGCCCCTACTATACTCAAAACCCCATTTGGTTGCGAACAATTTTAATTAAAAGTGATAAAAACGAAACTCCCGTGGGATAAATTAAAGGGAAGTTTTATGAGATCTTAAGTTTATGTAATAAAAATGTTTTGCATCACTTTTCGGTTGTATAAGCTTTAATTGATGTTAGCTACGGACTTATCTATTAAGTGCTTTCAATTGAGGATAAAGGAGAAATTAAATGAAAATTCTGTTTGCTTTTGACTACAGGAAATTTGGAATTTTCATATACTCTTCAGGAACTGAATATAAAGCAGCAAGAGAAAACACGCCGACAGACTTAAAGAAAAAAAAACGGAAGTCATACAACAACTTTCATTGAAAAAGAAGAACGTACTTGGGAATTGCGTTGAGTGTACGATGATTACGATGGTGTTTTGTTTCGTATATAGGCTCTTTACTTTTAAAACATTATAAAAAGAAAAAAACTACCCTATCTAAGTATATATGTAATCCATATGTTCAGATGTATGAAGCTAATGATCTTCTGCACAGATGTACATATCTAAGTTGAGTACTATTTGAGGTAGTTACTTATATATAAGCCAAACATATATAGAGCCTTGAGGTACAACGGACATGAGGTCAAGAAAAACTGTGTTGTACCTACTTGTTGGGCACTTCTGCCGAGTATGACTTTGAAGAATAGGTTTCGCAATTTTTTTTTTTCAATACTCTTAAAAGGCCTTCGAGTAGTTTAGTAAAGCTAAGTAACACACCTAACTTCCGTCTAGAGCAGTGCGTAAATTACTAATAACCTCCAAAAGTGCCACCTCGAAAAAAAGATTCTGTCTACAGTCAGATTGCTATTGTGTAAAAAATGCGATAGGTTTAAGCTAAGCCTGTAAATGATCGCACATTTATTTTTCAAGTGTTTTAAAAAGATAACACAGTATTCTCATAGGACGAGAATTCGATGCCCCATTAGCAAGAGTGTATTTGGCTACTGGAATTACTGTAGTATATTTCCAAGCCCTGGGAAATTCAGAAGCCGTCAAGCAGTTATTGTATATAATACATGTAATATTGTATTGCAATATATATGTATGACTATTCTATAATAAGTAACAGGATAATTTTTGTGAACTTAGTAGGAGTATGGCAAAAACCCCATTGCTTCAGATCTTATTACAGTTTTAGTTAGTGAAGATTTCTACGCTTGATCCCATCTTTGGAGATCAGGGTTTCTGCAGAAGGCTACATCAAACTTTTCCTTCACCAAGCAACGAAGCATAACAGTTGATGCTCCTTACAGTGATGGAGATTAAATTTACAAATATTTAGATTCTTGTCCTGGGTTTGCCTCTACTCTTCATCCATGACTTCTAGGTCAAGTCCTTTCTGTTCGTCCTTTGTCGTTGCAATGCTTAATTTTATGGTTTTTACCACTTCAGAACTGCCGAATTCTATCGATTTATCCATCTCATTGACGTCACGAATCAACAATAAATGGTCCCATAGAATTTATGCGACCGATCTCCACAAAGGGTGGATTTCTGGGCTTAGTCGATTTAGCACCTGGAGTCGGTACATATATACCTGTTCTTTTTCATTGCCATGTTTCTGTATCTATCTTTGTCTGATCATTCATCGGTAACCTGTTTTTTTCGTAAGACACTCTACTGGCATCTAATCAGTACCCCTGTTATTTATTCGCAACCCCCGACATAGCTTATCGCATCACTAAGATACACAAGCTCTCCCAACACGTAATAAAGTGTATATAGGTCAGAGAGTCACCAGACCTCATTACTCTGAACTTTTACCCTGAAGCACCTTCACAGCGGTAACGAACAATATCGCATAAAGATTTCGAGTTTAATGGAGGCGGAGGACATCTAAAAAATTATTTTGAAAAGCTAATATTTATGATAAAGTTGTAGTAAAATTTACGATTAAACAGAAAAATAAACAAAAAAAAACACCTTCCCTGTGTTAGAAATTTATTATATGTTTATTAAATTGTGTAGTTGATATTATGGATGATATTAAGGCTTTTTACTAAATAAAATCTCTCTGTAATTTATAATTCACAATGACAGAAATTAAAAAATAATGCATTAAGACCCACAAGTATGATACATATTTCTTTTAATTATGTAGCAACACAAAAAAATACTTAATAAGATATTTCTCCACGAATTTTGAATGTTGTGACACGAGTTGACTTACTCTTCAAATGTTTTCAATGTATACAATGAATTTTCCACTTCATGAAATTTTATTAAGTATTCATATTTCGTTTTGCGATAATTAACGATGTTAATGCTCCAAACTGCTTTAAAGTACCTTAGTTACGTTTAGATGAAGGATATATAATTGAATCCAGGATAACCTTGTTTGCGAGTTTATTCATCCTCGAATTTAATAATCAAATTGGTTTTCTGGGTTTTGATATATTATGAACAGATTTCTTGCCAAGTATCTTCTGGAGATAAACTAATTACAAAATTAAGTTCTAAGTACATTTACCTACACAAAACTTTGTCAATTAACTACGTGAAATATAGTCCTTCTGGTTTACTTTATTTACCTTATTTCAAACGGTTCTGGGGTTAGCAGTTTGATAATGTGGATGAACTCATTAATTTTTCTGTAGTATCGTCTTATTTCGGATTTTGTAGAAATGTAACTAAATTTGTTAAATTGTTTTGGGCGGGATACTACGAAAATTTGTTGTTAGGCAAATTGTTTGAAAGAAAAGGTCCAGCACTTTATTTTAATTACGTAACCTGTGTAATCTAATATTAGATCAGAATAGAGAATATATATATAAGAGGATACATGGAGAAGCAATTTAATCCAGGGTGGGTTTTCTTAATTATATTCTGAATTAAGTACGGCAAAAGTTTGATATTTTACATTTAGTATTTGTTATTTTATTTTAAACCGTGGAAATTATGTGTACCTGATGATGCTCTAAGAAGGCAAAACGCCTGGGTTCTTTTATTTTTTTAAGGTATTGTCTAAGTGGATAGCATTTATTCCGGATTTTAGCCAGGCTTTTAATAAGCTTGCTCATTAAGTGCTTTTTTGAAATTGCAATGCTTTCCTGAGGATTTGATTAATTATTTGATTATTTCTGACTTGATTGGTTAGCAATATAGATGGATACAGCAAGTTTTTATGAAAAATCTCATTGGAATATGTTGCGATCAGTAGATCAGTAGAATTAACTGAACCACTGATCGAAGCGCCCTGTGCAGAATTTGAACCCACGTCAACAGAGGAGAAAAATTTGACGACGTGCGCCTAAGCCCGCTGTTGAACAATGAATAACTCTGTTCTAAACATAAGATTTGCGCAATTTAAGCTATTGATTCATTTATATAATACTACTCATGCTTTACGGATGCTATCGAAATCTCTGAAGTGATACACATATACTCATCATATGCTTAAAGAAACTTACCTAAGTGTTATTAATGTAATCAAATCCAAACAGTTTATCCAGCCTTTAACAGAAACAGCCACTCAATTTAGTTACAAAATCTTTATGGCGTACTTCTTAGAGACTGCCATAAGGACATTTCTCCATGTTATAGATAAACCCTAATCTCTT
>QYTT01091287.1:30661-46998 GCA_006980735.1 Dasypogon diadema
TCTAAGAAGGCAAAACGCCTGGGTTCTTTTATTTTTTTAAGGTATTGTCTAAGTGGATAGCATTTATTCCGGATTTTAGCCAGGCTTTTAATAAGCTTGCTCATTAAGTGCTTTTTTGAAATTGCAATGCTTTCCTGAGGATTTGATTAATTATACCTTACTGCCCGATATTTTAGAGTCAACTTTTCCTCCCAATTGCCAAGAAGTGTTGATGTTTTTTCTTCTGTGCTGTAAGGCAGTCATTTTGGACCCCTTCTATTTATATTATTTTTAAATTATTTGCTTCCAGTCTTCAGAATTTGGATATTTTGGTGCGTGCTGATAACTTAAAAATTTTTAAAACAATTTCATCCGCCTTTTATCCTCTACAGATGCAAGTTGTTCTTGATATTTTTTATGCTTGGTGTTCAGGAAATCAAATGTTTTTGAATGTATGATAGGTTGATGTTCTCTATTGTATTTTTCTAGAGTCTTCATTATTTTTATTTGACTATGAACTCCAAAGTCAACCGATGTCTCAAAGATTGTGGATATTGGTATTTGGTATTACCTTTGACTCCCAGCTCACTTATCGCTGGGAGCTGGCTGATCTTTATCTGTTAATTTTTTTTTTGTTTAAGGCAGTCCAAAAGCCATTTCTTCGACTTCCTCTTCGGAGACTTTTTTGTTATGATTCTGTGTGACTGTCGTCCTCTATGTCTGTAAGGAAAATTCTGCAGCTAGATCAACATGTTTGTTTCTATCGTGACGACGTAAAGAATACTGAGAAATATGATATTTGTTACTTTAAACCATGGATTTCTGACTTGATTGGTTAGCAATATAGATGGATACAGCAAGTTTTTATGAAAAATCTCATTGGAATATGTTGAGATCAGTAGATCAGTAGAATTAACTGAACCACTGATCGAAGCGCCCTGTGCAGGATTTGAACCCACGTTAACAGAGGAGAAAATTTTGCCGACGTGCGCCTCAGCCCGCTGATGAACAATGAATAACTCTGTTCTAAACATAAGATTTGCGCAATTTAAGCTATTGATTCATTTATATAATACTACTCACTGCTTTACGGATGCTATCGAAATCTCTGAAGTGATACACATATACTCATCATATGCCATAGGAAACTTACCTAAGTGTTATTAATGTAATCAAATTCAAACAGTTTATCCAGCTTTTAACAGAAACAGCCACTCAATTTAGTTACAAAATCTTTATGGCGTACTTCTTAGAGACTGCCATAAGGACATTTCTCCATGTTATAGATAAACCCTAATCTCTTATGTCCCTTGTTTTTGACGAAAGGATTACTTTAAGGAATAAATATTCTGCTGACTCATTTGCATTTGAGATTGATTTTATTTAACATCATAAAAGGAAAAGTTATACTTATCGACCACAAATTTTGGGGTGTGATTTCCATTCTACGACCATCGCAATATAATTTCCTGGAATCTTTTTCCCTGTGCAGACCCATAGAAGAAATGCTCCCCCAATTACCAATAAATAGAAATTGTATCTTTGATGTGAATTTTGCTCGAAGGGTTAATCAATGGATTATTTCGAGTCAAGTTACAAATGTTTATTCACAAACAGGATCATAGTTCACTGATGTGTTTGGAAATAGATGTAAATGGTTGGTGACTGTAAACAGTGTGCCAGAGAGAAAATAAACTTTATTCGGGCTCCTTCTCTACCGTGTGTTATCCAATATTCCGGGAATCTTGTCTTATGCTTGAATTGAATCAGAAGAGAATGATATGAAACTAATTTATTTCCCAGAGTATATATATATATATAAGCTTTATCTATCTTTTTGTCTGCTCTTCATCTTATTGGTTTTATATGTATATATAAATTTTCATAAAAAATTACCGGATTTTTTCTGTATGTGTTTCATGTTGAATAATTTACCAAAACCAAATATTCACCTTGCTCAACTTCAACAAGCTGATGGGAATATGCCTGACATATGATACCTGAGGTTGGCCTCATTTCAAGTTAAACCTAGATGGATATGCATTATGTTCGTAGTTACAAATACAGCTTACTTCAGATGATAAATATATGTACCTTACGTTTGATAAACCAAACTTTTTTTACTTTTTCTTGAAAATCCATATGAGATGTTTTAGTTTATAAAATCTTTGGAGTTTTACTGAATATATTTTACAAATTTTTCAGTATTTGCCTTATCCATTTTTTCCGAGTTCAATATCTGATCATAAATTAATCTCAAAATTAAGATATAATCCTGTAAATTGTAATTTTCCTCAATTAAAATGTCTCCAAAATAAAAAAACGAATAAAATTTTTCTTTGTAAGTAGCAATTTCAGTTTTTCGTTTAATTATTTACTTACTAAAATTTTTTCACTACTAGAAAGGATTTTGGGATTAACCTTCAATCCATTAAATTATAATAAAATATTAATTGATTCGAATACCTACCGCCAGTGCCTTCTGTAGTTCAATGAAGCACCCACGATTGGTCCTTCGAGCGAGATTAGCATTAAAATGCAATTAAAATTAAGCATAATATGGCTATGGCTGTAAAATGATAACTGATGTCGAATTAGTTTTTCCGATTAGTATCCACAAATTTTCCACAGACTTTTTTAAATTTAAACGATTTTTACCATTACCTAGAAATTTTTTTTCAGTTTTTTTTCTAAGAGAAAATGTTCTAGTACTTATCTGTTTGTTCTAGCCAAAGGTTTGATGCAAAATATGGACGCCATTTTTAAAATACCAAAGTGCGTTACATTCAACTACTTGCTAGCATGAAATTAAAGTTTTTATTAGCAATTCCTACATAGCAGAATATTAAAATTCAGAATACACAAGATAACAAATGTTACTCACTTAACTAAAGCAATTTTTTCGTGCCATGAAAATAGTTTATAATTATTGATTGAGTAAATCAACACTACTTCTTTTGTGATATTCGATATCTACAAGAGTGTAAAAAACAACTAAGAATGTATTTATCTGTAAGTAAAAAGCATAAATTTACTTTTTTATAATTAGCCAAGTGGGATTGATTTATTTTTGTTTTTTCCATAAAGGAACACCAGGGGTTTTGAAACACTGCCAGACGCAGCAGTATTAAGAACGAAAACCATTTTCAGCAGCGGAATAAATAATAAAAATAAATGTTCACATTAATATAAGTAACAATACATTATGAGTACGAGCTGAGTGGAGAAAAGGAATATTATTACATAAGAAACTAGAAGCCAGTCCATGAACTATTTCGAATTATTTCAGGCGATACACAAATATAGTACCTTCAATATAAGTTGAAGTTTTCTAAGGGTAACGGAATCCATAGAACTATAAATGCAATCGCAATAGTTTATTAACGACATAATAGTTTTGATAAGTTTTTACGGAAGATCCTTATGCAAGAATTCCGTATATTTTAGAGGTTAAAATCCCTAAACGAAGAGATCAAATCATGGTGTTCGGTATGATGCCCAAATTTTTGACACTGTCACAAAAGAGGACAATTACACAACCTAGGACCCCTGTAGATAGTAGTGCAGCTGCATTGATATATCTTTTATATACAACAATTGTCTGCATCTTTAAAGGATTAAGAGTAAGATTATTGTTTGTAGCCCACACAAATCCGCTCAAGGTCAGAATTCATGTCGCTAATAATATCCTGGATCCACGTACATTATTATCTCCGAATTTCAATTGACCGGGTACAAAACACCAATGTACATTGAAAATAACAGAGGCCCGGGAATAGAACCCTGCGGCACTCCAGACGACAGCTTAGAAAATCTCGAAGCAAGTAACCTAGCTAAATTCGCCTAAATTTCCTGAAGATGATTAGCGGTAATAGTTGGAACAACGTGGATAAATAATAGTCAATAGAACCCAATTATAAAAATTCCAATATATTTATTTTTAGGTGCCAACTTTACACAGCTATAACAATGCACGGTATTGAGCTTACAAATTTTTTCCTCGCATTATCGGGGCAATTCGCGGAATTCTATTACCCTTAGCAAGCATGTGGCAAGAATTGTTTCCCCGCCATTAATTTTTGAAAAGTCATAATTACGTTAGCCACAAAAATAACACCGATAAACATATAATTTTTCCTCTCTCTACCATTCCTACATCCCAACCTGTCCCGATATGTCGTTTCGAGTATTTTTTAAATGAATTGTAAAAATTTTTAAAAACTTTTTTATCAAAAACTACTCATCTCCGCGGATTGTGCCGTTTAATTAAGGAATTCCTCACGATTCTAAGCCCGACCTAATATTAATAGTAGAATTGCACCTCTTAAGAGACTTGAAAATTAATCAGAAAAGCTGTAATGAAAATTAGGAATTCACTCGTTGTCTTTTGTACAGCATCGATGCAATTCAAGAGGAAGCTAAATATTCTATATACTGGTGGGTTGTACGAAATTTACATGAAAATCCTCATACAGCATGAGAAAACTCTTGAAAGTGTTAAGGAGCAGCAAATAACAATTATCTTGATATGTATAACTAAATTCAAAGAGGAAATATTGTTCAATTTAATTTCATTTCATTTTGTACTTATCGATCATAAATTGTTGATTCTGTTCAATATTTCTCAAAACATATATTGAAGAAAATTTTCTCTCATCCCATGATACTTATCCAATTTCCTTCTTTGCTTCTTGGGCTGTTTCAAGATTATTAAAGCGACTCATTATAGCACGTCATGTCATATCTCATTCAAACAAATTCCCTAGAAAGATTTGTATGGATACCATATGGCTTCTATGTTCTATGACGGCAGCTCGATGAGTTTTGTCCTAATTTTGTCTCCACAGCAATGAAACCATTGACTTCGTTACAAGCTTTGTGGGTGAATGCAAATGAGTACCCACACCACAAAACACACTCATATGAAGGCTAAATTGGAATAATTAAAATTTACAAATTTCTCTCCATGAATTACAATTAGCCAAAGTTGTGCTCCTCGTAATATTGGGATCATAACTTGGGTCTAAGCCAACACTTTTCATTTAAATACGTCCCCACTTGGGTTAAGTAATAGTATGCTGTTAAGCTAATGAAGATGTCTGTCATTTTACCTCAGAGATTAAACTTCATTCTTGAAGCTTTCAGAAACTGAAGAAATAAGAAATTTTGTGGAACGGAAAATTGTTCACTTATTTGAAACCATAACCGGGGAGGATAATGATTACAATTTCATGAGTATTGGTTATATTTGAATTTGAAAAAGTTGCAAATTATTTGAAATAGTTGAGGCTGATTTTAATTTATTTTGCCTTGTTTTTGAAAATGGCTACCTTGACTTTGATTTGGTTGCTCCCAAATTTGAAATGGTTGGCTCTGTCTATGATTTGGTTGCAGATATCTTGCGTTTAAATTGTAAATGTTATAATTCGGACAAGGAAGCATGTAATCCAATCAGAGCTGCATTCCATTTGAACAAAGTTACATTTAATCTGGAAAAAATTGCATCTAATCTGACCAGCTGAGGAATGTGCTGGAATTAAATCTAGAGTATGGGAGCTCGTGGCGCAGACAAATAAAGATATCGGGACTATTTTTCAACAGAGGGAAGAGGAGGAATAAATGGGAACAACAATTGTGTGAAAGAAGAAAAAAAGCGTTTTGAGATCTGCTGAATGCTACTTCTTAGAACTAGGAATGAACTATTTGTGTATCAGGACATCATCTGTGATGAGATATGATGAGCAGGTGGGCCATGGCTCAATGCCGACATATTTGTGACTACTCGTTGTATGTCTGTGCGAGGTAAGTCGATCGGCACACTGAAGATGATCAAGTTGACTTTCTATGATCGAAACACTTTCTTTTCACCTAGAAAGAAATTTTCTATTCATGTTGACATTTTTGAAGTGTTCTTCGAAATGAACTTCACTTCAAAAATTTAATTTAGGGAGGCTGACCTGGGGGTATATCTGGATTCGAGCTGATCTAAGAGCATCATGTTGAAGAAAAGATCAGCAAAGCGAGGGTGGTGTTACATCGTTATAGAAATGACATCTGGTTACCGTTAAGCGCAAATTGGATGGGATAAAAGGAGTGACATGAATCGGGATTACAGTCACTTTTCGCACCACACCCACAGCTACGCTAGAAACTCTGCTGGAGTTATCATCGCTAGAAGGAACCGAGGCATATTTTTATATTCACGGACGTATCTATAATTAACGTAGGTAACAGAAACCCTCCATTTCTTTGTCTTCAGTAGTCTCTTCTCCAGCTAACTTGCTGTCGCTGTTCACGGCTGAATCCAAGAGTTTTTGTTCCTCCTCTGAGTCTGCCACAGACATGTTGTTTGTATATTTCCTGGAAGTCTGTTGCCGACCGGACACAACTGCACACTTCCTTTGGGACCGTGTCGCCAGATTGAAGGAAGGGAAAGGGAATGGAAGAGTGGACCTTCATTCTAAAAGACAATCAAAAAAACTTCAAGTGGCGTAACTTTGGAACACGTCAGAATTGCAACCCCCCCTTCATAATAATTTTTGGTTTGTTACATGGACGTCCGCTCTGTCAGCAGCTCTTCTAACGATCTCAGCTTTTCTTCCCTTCTTTTTGAACAAATTTCATCCTTAACTGACGTCTGAAGGCTCGACAAGGTTCGCTGTGGGTTCTCCAGTCGCTAAAAGCTGCGCCCCAATTGGCTGTTTAGCGTTGACCAGTTGTTTTATGGCTAACTAAAAACACAGTTCTTTATTGATTGGTCTTTGTCTTTTAATTAATCTAATAATTTCCTGAATTATCTGAAAATTCAGTAAACTACAAGGCAGAACTAGTTCAACCAGTTTAATGCTCACCGCATACAATGCAAGACATATTTATAATCCGCAAAATATGGATTTTGCACTTATTTTGATAGCAGGATTGTTTGGGTAACCATGATGTGAGATAGAGCTTTTCAATTCTAAATCTGTCCCTTTCAAAGGATCCCATTTAAAAGACAATAGTGCTCAGCATTCCTATCACCCCTGCAGAAAATTCAAGTTTTTTGCAGATTATTTTACCAGAAGTTGTCTTCATTCCATTGGAGTATTCTAATTGTGATGGTTTTGTGTTAAAATTTTGTTTCTCGGAATTGTTTTGTTTGGGTTTGAATTTCTGTGTGGATTTTACATCTTTCTCTTTGTAATCCAGAGTTTAGAGATTGTGTTGCATACTGTTGCTATGAAAGTATGAAGGCGTCAGTTAAGTGCAAAGAAGATTTAGAGTATAATAATGATCCCCCAACGCAATATAACATTATTCGCATTAGAGATAAGTTTGAATTGAGAGGAACTGTTAACGACGTCCATAAGCAGCGTTCTGAAAGACCTCGAACATCTACCGGCCCAAAAAGAGAAGACCAGTTGGAGGAAGTCCTTCTTCGATACCCAAAAATGTTAGTGATGGGTCGAAAAAGAGTAAGCACATTTTTTGGGACACTCTGTATATATATTTTTTTTTCTTTATTGCCTAGGGCAATATATCCTTTGATAATAAATGTTTTCCAGTCAAGATTTTTTGCGCAAATTAAATATTTTGATATTTTTATAGTAGTTAGTAGCTTATATCGCATTATTTTGAGTTTCTTGCTTTCTTTATAACGTTTTTAATAAATGTCTCTATATGCATCAAAAAAATTATTAAATGACAAAAAAATATGGCGGTCGGAAAGGTCAATTTTTTGAAAAGATTTTCCGATCGTCAGGAAAATACGCCTACATAGATTTTCGGGGTGCTGATTTCAAATCTGTAGTCGGATTTTTGAAATTCATAATGGCGGACCCAATACGGGGGATACGATTTTCTAATCGGAATCTATGCAAAATGTAAAAATATAGGTTTTTGGGGTTGCTACTCACGAAAATGCCCTTAACTCTTACGAATTTAAGGTGGCAGACACAGTTTTAATAATTACTTGGAATAGTGATGAAAACGTGTATATGTATTTAGAAAAATAAGGCTTGACCCAGAGTCAAATTTAAAGGTCCATTGGATGCCAACTTAATTCTTTTAATTTTTGACACCGGAAATGTAGAGAGCGTAAAATTTTATGTTCGAGTATGTAATTCACTTATAAGCCAAAGTGATCTATAGGTCAAGGTCAAGGTCAAAAGAAATAGTCAACATTTTGGAATGGAATGTTTAAGAAAAAAGTTATACGACACAAATGGGGCATTTAACCATTATTTTGACTGTAAGAACTGTCACAGAGTTCAAGATATTCCACCGCCTCATTCCTTTTTATTTGTACAGGTACTTTGCATATGTCGAATATGATGAATCTAAGTAATTCCCAAAGATATCTATCGTCGTAAATGGGCAAACTCTTTACAAAGTTGCCTTATTAAGCTTGCAGTATTTTCATATTGCATTGGTTTCTCTATTCGAAAATTTTACTGTTCTGCAAAATTATTCAATACCAAAGTTACTAAAGTATTCCAAATATTATTTAAACGTACAATTTATCTTCATTTGATTATCTATAATTATATGTACGTGATATTTTTCCCCTGCCATTGGTGCGGTGCTAAAAGGTGCGTCCACAAGTTGCGCGGATAGTAGTATAGCCTGTATATCTGAAGGTCAGCCACGAACACATAATTATAATTAGCCGCGGATTATTAACTACATTCTCATTACTTTCTTCTCTTTCCTACCTCTAAGATGAAAAATAATTGGTATAAACAATTATAGCTTCTTTTTTTGTTTACTAATCTTTTTACGCGTGGTATATTTCTTTTAAAATTTTCTCCAAGTCCAGTTGCAAACTGTTTTCCTTAACCAAATAATACAAACATATTGATTCCGATTGACAAAATTCGTTATTTAAACAATCCTATGTTATATTGATTCTGACCTGTACAGAAAAGTTACCATTAAAAGCTATTAGCAAAAGGTAAATTGGAACGCTTCCAAAAAATGGGTAGATTAATATTTTGACTGTTCGCTTCCTTAAATGACTTTCAGACTGCAATGCACGAAAATGACTGTTCTGTGAGTGGGAAAAATTTTAAAGAACATAAACCATAAACAAATATCTGTTTACCCCAACTGACAGAAACAAATCTATGTAAATAGTACAATGACCCGTTTAATATCCAGATACATTATCCACCTGAAAATGTCAACGCGGACAATTTATTGGCTCACTTCCTAAAGTTATGGTCATGTAGCTCCCATTTACTGCCTGCATACTAAACGAATATACTGCTGCAATGTGTCCACGTAAGCCAACAGTTGCATGCATAAATTTTCAGTTTTTCCTGTTTCCATAGGTTAAAACGATATTTTGGTGGTTGATATAAATGCACAAAATATCCACGTCTCCTTTCTGTCTCCGGTCAAAAACTGTTGAAATGGACGAAAATTTGCATAAATGTTTACCAAGTACGCTTTTTTGCCGACAGAACTTCTCCATTTCTGAGATAATTAGATAAAAATTTTAATTAGCTCATAAACACTAATTACTAAAAGCAAGCAGTCACTAAAAAAATTAAATCTGTTTCGCTCCTCCTTTGATTGAGATCTCTGTGCTTAAGGGCTAACAGTCTGCTTGCAGAGCTGTTGGGATTACTTTCGTATATAAATATCCTCTGAATGTGGTTAAATTGCAGCGACCTGAGAACTCATTACATGCAACTACACCACCCATTTAAAATAGAGCTCCTTCCTTCCGCTTGATGCAGCTTTTCCCTGCGGACCACATGAACAATAGACTTAAGATAATTTTCCATTCCTCTCAGACGGAGGAAAATAAAGCAGAAAGTATTTTCCCACTGCACTCAATTGTTTGTGGAGCTTAGAATTTTTCTTGAATTCCGGGAATTCTGGTAGAATTACCAGGAAACAGCAACACACCACTGGCACTGTCTTCGAAAGTGGTTTCCAGTGCCCTGGATAAAGGAAAAGCACGGGGATAACTTCTCCTGAATTTAAGTGGGTCATGGTTTTATAAGTTTTTATTTTAAGAGAAATCCTCTTTAGAGCTTTATTCAAAATTCATGTGAGAAAATTTCTGGTTGAATTTACTTCATCCCTTTTTAAGGAGAGAGCAATTTGTCAGATGCACGGGTTTGGTAGCGGAAAATGTGAAAGAGGAAAAGGAGATAAAATCTGCATCAATGTGAAGCTTACATTTTTAAGAGAAGTCGTGCAAATTTTAAAGACTACATAATTTGCGAAGTTTTTCTTTTAACATTAGAAACTTTCGGGACTCATATGCGACGAAGTACCACTGAAATCATCAAAATGAAACTACACAAGTTTCAACAATACGGCTTTTGTTTTGGAGAAATTTCCGTAAAATTGTCTAGTTAGAGGGTGAAAATATCCTAGCAATATGCTCCAATTGATGGAAAAAGTAATCAAAAACTTTATTCCAACTATCTACACCGGTATATTCAAAACAAGGCGGTGCAGCAGTGATGCATAATTGGAGTGCACAATAAGATTCGTACATTGTAGATTGTTACAAGTTCTGGGGATTCCTGTAATTTCAAACAAACTGATGGGAATATCCACTATTTTTCCCCAATATTATAGTTGCAGCGGAGGGATCTCGAGGGAATAACTGCAAAATAGCACTGACTATTCCAAAGATTTAGTGATTCTGAAATTACACTGGAAATTGGCGGAAGCTTCCTGAAGATAATTAGGAAGTAGCTTCAAACATTTTTCCAATGGAATGTGTAGATATCTCATCTGTAAAATGTATACCGTAAGTGTAATTCACAGTTTTATAATTCCATGTCATTTTTGCAGATTCTATCCCAGGAGGGTACACCTCTTAGCGGGGAGCCAAAAACTACGAAGATAGGTATCGCATTCAACGTTAATGTGCCACAGCTGATTCTGCTCCGTCATAAAATTGGTGCTTATGAACTCCAACGTGTCCAAAGCCATCAGGCCTAAAGGTATCTATTCCCTATTTCCAAGATGCTTCGAATCTTCCCTTACTAAATTACTGATTGTGAGAGAAATGTTCCACTTAACCACGTATTTTTCCACCGTTTTGAAATTTTCATATGTTAAGACAATTACTAACAAGGGAGAGGCACGCGATTCTTCTAACCAAAGATTAAAAGATGCGTCACTGTAATAATCACTACCAAAATAACAAGAATGCACTATGCCACGACCACCTCCATAGTAAGGTATCCGACTGTATGATTTTGCCCATTTGCTACTGAAGGTGCACCATCAACACATCAAGGAGCAGGTACGATGGTATCTATTTAACCGGCTGAATCCACTTAAAGCAAGGGCATTTTTTACCCAATGTTGGCATCACTGTGTCAATAATTTTGATAGTCAGAGATGGTTGGGCTGGACATTTGAAAGGCTTTCGACAGAGTCTGGCACCCTATCTTTTTAGCTAAACTTTCAGCATTAGTTCTTGACCATTCTCTTCTTACTTAGATTGGGAATTCTATCTTTAACACTCCATCCCGGTTACATTGGACGCCAACACTTATTGATCATTTCAAACTGTCTCAAACTTAGATGTATGGGAATCAAAAAACTGTATTTAAAAGGATATATCATCACAATTGTAAAGATTGCGATAAAAAGGATTTGTACCCCATTTGACCTAGGGCTCACCTCAAATGCCTATGTTAGACCTGGAATTGATTATAATTTGCGATTACCTCTTAAATGCATTCGCTTGACAGACGCAACGTATTTGTCATATTTTCTTCTATCGCTATTTTATCTCTGGTCGCAATGAATCAATGAGACTTAAAAAATTCTTCTTAACCAGAACTGTACAAATGTGGATCAGACTACCATCTTTTGTTTTCCCTGTCGACTAGGCCGCAGTAGTTTAATTCTTCGACTGCCATGTATACCGCCGGCAGTACACATTTAAAAGCTCTCTCAGGACAAATGCATTTTAACGCGTAACTCTCTTGCGAAAGCCTTTATGCTAATTGCGGCATCCCACGACATCATAATCTAACGTTTGAAAAAAATTTCCCGATAAAAGGATTGGAAGGAGTGCAGTAATAATCGATATGGAAAAGAGGTCAAAAAAGTTGAAAAATACACTACCTTTAAATAGGGATGAAATTATAATCCAAGCATGAACTTCACGCATCCAGGAAAAAGTGTAGCACAAAAGGATGCAGCTAAACGTTTTATTTTGTCTCAATCGAAAAAGACTTCTCTGGTTTCTTGTACCAACTGGAAGCACATATCCTTTCTGAAACCTGGCAATCAGGGGAGCGACTTTAGGGCTGCCTTATCATGTAATTTTACAGTTCGTTAAGTTTATTATATCGTCCCGCCCTTGCGCTTTTATGCTGATATTGACATCATGAGTATGTTTACATAAGCGTATCTGTACATATGAAAACAAAAAAAAATTGTTCTATCAAGGTTTGAGGGGATCCTTTTTTATGTGTACAATTGTTAAGCTTTTATCTTAATCTAATTTCTCACACCATTCTCAGAAATATTTATTTTCCACGGGAATATCTTTCGTTCTTCCCCTTGTGAAATTATTTTGGATAAAATCGTTGGATTTGATTTAATCCTGTGAATAGCAAAGCACCTCACATTAAATTACAATCGTCAGATTAAATCATCACTACTCATGGTATGAAGGCAGTACAAGACAACGGAGGAGATCAGAATTGCGTAGAATTATTCACAATTAACATAGAATCCCAAAAGCCCCTACTTAACTGTGATTAATTATGGGCAGAAAAGGATATGACTTTGCTCATCTGTTAGCTAAGACAATCGCAGAAATTATAGCATCGTTGGCTCTCGGAACTTGATGCTGGGAATTACTAAATTAATGGATATTTCTTGCTAATTATAGTCTCCATATCGTACATTACTTCTTTCTTATCTGTGTGTTCTGAAATCCTTCTGGGTAATAAGTAGCACAATACACCTACGTATTTTTATTGTCTATTCCAATTGGAAAAATAATAGGTGTACATAAGTAGCGAACTCATTTATCCGTCGAATGAAAAAACTAGTTTAAAAGAAATTGTGCTTTTGATGACTGACATTTATCTAAAGATTAAAGTAGTCTAGAATTTTTACATTCCCCAAGGAAAATGAATGAAGATACATAAACCAAATACCAGATATTTATGGTGTTAATCATTCTGTTGTTTATAACTCTTCAAAACTTTAAGATTTAAATTGGGGTTATCTCCTTTTTGAGTGCGTTATATATATGAAGTATCCACTATTGTTTTTCTAGATTTCTCTAAGGATTTTAATAAGGTAAGCCATAATCCGCTAATTTAAAAGCTCGTTAATGGTTTTAGATCTTCTAGTTTAACTTGCAAACTGACATCATTTTATCTTCAAGGTCGAAAGTGACTGATGGTGTATAATAATTCCTCCTCAGGTTTCCTGTTGACTAACAGTGGCGTGCCACATGGTTCTGTTTTGGGTCCACTTCTGTTTTCTACTTTTGTCATTGATCTTCCACAGCAAATTAATAGTTCACAGTATCATTTGATGATTTACAATTAAATATCTCCATGCTTCTTGGTCTAATTGAAGGCGGCATTGATAATTTGAATGCTGATCTTTTTGTGGTATTTAACAGATCCCTGAGTAATAAGTTTATACTTAATCCCGCCAAATCGAAATCTATAGTTGTATACAAACATAAACTTGATATACGGATTTTTCCTAATGGCAATGTTATTAAGTATTGCGTTTCTGTTAAAAATCTTGGTATTATATTTAATAAAACTCTTACGTGGAGGAATCAAATTAATCGTATTGTATCAGAAATATACAGGACTTTCCATTTACTTTTTATTTCCTCGTCATATATTCCGACTGATACAAAACTGATGTTAGTTAGGACTCATATTAAACTCATTGTCGATGAGGCGAGTACCTTTAAATTCTCTAGAGAACTAACATAATGTCGCTTGTCTGTCTAAGGTTCTTTTATTCTGTCCGGTTTGATTCCTTGTAGATTAATATCAAGGCGTGATACTCGCGCATGGGGCCTCCTTCACCCTTCACGTTCAAGAGAATAGGCCTAGAAAAACAATTACGTGTAGAGTGTCATTCTTGAGCCGAACTGTACAAATGTGGAATATACTACCATCTCTTATTTTACTTGTTGACAACTTTCCTTTTAAACTTTTTGATCTAAAATCCGTCTTATATGCTAGTTGAATCTCCTTGGTTCATCCAATGCCGTGCATCCTTCTTGAAGAGTCAGTAAATTAAAATTAATTCTGTGGAAAAGTAAAAACAAATCTAAAAGAAAAAGCAATCCTGTGATAATGGTGACACCATCCAAAAATATAACCTCCTTATCAAAGCTCATGTTGTTGCACACCATGGCTACAAATTCTGATTAAATACGTTAAAAGTATCTAACATACATTTTCACGAAAACCGCCACCTGATACTGTTTTAGATTTTATGTGGGAGAATAAAGCCTAACGTTTGCAATGCCGATTTGAAATTCCAAGAAAAGAAAATATCGTAGAAGTTGGAATTGGTTAAAACCACGTTTTTAGGTTACATAAAAGATTCTTTTAAAAATAAAAGCCGCAATTTTATTATTAAGACAATTCATGTACGACTGAGTGACATCAATGAAATTTTCTCGGAAATACTTTCCATATTTCTGTTAACTGATTAAGATTAGGTTTTTGAATCGTTATGACTTGTGGCAATATAACAAAAAGGTTGATATAATTACAATAATTTCCTAAAATATTTAAGATAGATTTTCATTCATTATTCAAATGAATAATACCCAAGCCGAGGTAACAGCAAATATGTTTTGCAATCTGTGTAAAATTACTTTTTCAATAACAGCGTAAGAATTATTATTCCTTAAGTCTTGCCCAAAAGCAAAAGGGTAGTTATTCTGCAAATAAAATTTATGATACTAATAATGTTTTCAGCAGCAATAAAAAGTTTCCCGCAGCAAAAGCGTGACATAAAGAAGGCTCGTTAGGCACTGTTAAAACCATTTTTATTAAATGCTTTCCACACCTTAATAGCTGCTTTTTATTTGGTAGTGAAACCATATTGCTCACAGCCACGGGGGCAAAAAGCGTCATATTTTTTGAATTGAATGTTAAATAAATAGCAGACTTTTCCATTGGTTTTTCACTTAAAGCATTTTAGAAGAAATTTTATTTTAAAATAGATTGATTGAAATTTTGTGCACGATATCTCGATTATAAGTGCAGCTCTGAGCTTGGCTCTTCACACGACTTATTTTGATTTAATTTAATGCACTTGATTCGATAAATATTTCAAAAATCCACAGATGGTACTTTGAACTATTTCGAAAACACTTTTCGTGTGTCTGTTTCAATTCAACTCTAATATTTTCATCTATTATATTTTATCATTTTTCCAGGTATACAAATCTTTAGCTGGCACAGGTCTGGCTTGCCCAATTTCTATTAGGGCCTTATAGGGCAGTTTGATCTAGCGCAAATCCGAAATGTGACGATATTTCGGGTCCGGAACCTATCAAGCTAACAATTTTGGCCCAGATCGGGGTCCGTGACATAGCCCACATAAAATTATCAAGAGTCGAGACCCTACTAAATAATTTTGTTTGGCTCTGATCGACATTTTTTGGTGTGTCCCTGATTAAATAACTTTATATGGCCCTTATCGTAATTTTTGGTGCGGTCCTGATTGCATTATTTTATGTGGCCCTCATCATAAAGCTCTAGCTCGTTCACAGAAAATTTATAATCCTACACTTGGTGCTTGTTGTGTCGCGAAAGCACTTTCCTGAACTTGTTTTTGTCACATCCGAAACCTCGAACACATAAACGAGTGGCCTCCCGATCTCTTTCTCGACGCTTATCATCCATAAATCAATTAATTTTTATGTCAATTTATATTAATCTCTATATCGCGGCGATAAATAAATTTTCGAGACCGACACGAAAACGTGAGCGCCCCGAAAATTGAAAATTGTAAGGAGTTAAACAAGGAGTAAAATTTAGAATGGGGAATTAGAAAGTAACGAGTGGCTGAGAGAGTGTGGTTTTATCTACAGGAGTGACTACAGACTTAATTAATTAAGACAGGTGAAACAAAATGTGCGGAAAAGCGTGCAGCGGAATTGGGAGTCACGTGTTAGATGCTTGGCAGTTACAAGGTTAGATGCTAAGTATGAATAGCCCATTTTATAAGATTCAATTTTGCTCAGTTATAAATCAAACATCATCAAAACAAAACAGAGCTCGACGTGTGAGACATTTTATACATTCAACGAAACAAAACTAACATTATGAACATCGATAACGACCCACTAGCATTAACACTTTTTTTCAAAATTTATGAAAAGAGTTGAA
>QYTT01091287.1:47018-74341 GCA_006980735.1 Dasypogon diadema
ATCTACAGGAGTGACTACAGACTTAATTAATTAAGACAGGTGAAACAAAATGTGCGGAAAAGCGTGCAGCGGAATTGGGAGTCACGTGTTAGATGCTTGGCAGTTACAAGGTTAGATGCTAAGTATGAATAGCCCATTTTATAAGATTCAATTTTGCTCAGTTATAAATCTCTGTAGTGAGAAGAAATTTTTAAGGATTCAAAGTATGGCAGAATGCCACTTTTTGATCTTTAAAATTATCATTTTAATAAATAAAAGAATAATTGAATGAAATTACAAATTTACGTTCATACAATACACGTAATATATGCAACATAGTACATATGTAATATGTACATTGAACATTTTATATAATATATAAGATTTATAAATTATATTTAATAAGAAGTAGTTATGATAGTTTATAAACATTGTAGTTATCGTTTCTGTTATTATCATTATACTTTCATATATTAATTTATTATTTTCAAGTATGATATCATTTTTTTGTAAAAGAAGGAAAGAATACATTCTAAGATGTCATATAATACGCTACAAAACACATAGGTGTATAGAAAATTAAAATATATATAGAAATTTTTATTACAGTATGATAAGCCATAACATGATTACATTCCGAAAATATATATACATATTATCAAGAGCGTAATATTATTTGGACCACACGAGGCTTGCTATGAAATGACTGTGTTCTAGCAAAATTATCGAGATCAGACGGGGCTCCCCATGAAATGGCTGCATTCTGCCAAAGTTATCGGAACCAGGGGAAGCACGCCTTATCAAGGGATAGAATAAAGGTCCCGAATAGAAGGCCCATTGGAAAAATCCTAATAGATCGTTTCATCAAAACAAAAAAGAGCTCGACGTGTGAGACATTTTATACATTCAACGAAACAAAACTAACATTATGAACATCGATAACGACCCACTAGCATTAACACTTTTTTTCAAAATTTATGAAAAGAGTTGAACCTGATGAATCAGCTGAGACAGTTTGTAATCTGCATGGTCCGCCGTGTACAAAAGATAAGAAGAATACTTGTCGAAATGCATCCGGGGTAATATCGGATTATAAAGGTACTTGACGGGTCGTAGTGTTTTAAAAAAACATTTTCATATTAGGAACTGACATATGGGCATTTCATGGCAGGAAAAATGCAAAAGCGTCCTACAACTTATTCTTGCCCTGACGGTGTTAGGGCATGCCCTAACAAATTTCTGCTCGAGGGGCTTATATTTTTTACACTTCCAACTACTAATTATATAAAATGCGAAGGTCGCAAACTGTAGTTTACAATAAAAATAAAAATGCCAATGTACCGCCAGAGGGGGAGCGTTTAAACATTGGGTCGAATTCGGATAAAACAAAATAAAGATAAATGTTTATTAATTTCATCACTTTCCAAAAACTTATATCCTTACTGTCTAACTTGAAAGAAAACATCACAAGATAATGACAAAAAGTCCTTTACCCGAGTTGGATTTTTCATTAGGTTTAAACATACATACAGCAATTAACAATAGGTTGGAATTTAGGAATATTGCCAATTATTATCCTTGGAAAACCTAAACAAGAACAAAAAGAACAGGGGATTAAAATTAAAATCAAAATCAAACGGGCCACCGTCATCATATCCATACCACTCAAGATATCTACTTCGCCATACTTAAAGATTTTTCTTCTCGTCAAAGCATTATCCAAGACCATAATCGATGGGAAAATATCACATTTTGCCGACTGACTAGAAAAGCAACTAGGCTGTCGTGTGAAATGACCAGAAGAAGAGTTCTAAGCATGGAAGAAGGAACACTCAGGTGATTAGTTTCTTTGATTACTGCACACGGTAGCTTTGGATATCACCTCAAGAGCATAGAAATCCAAAGAAGTGTCACCGGTGTCAGTAGTCCTTTTGATGATACCCCAATAAGGCAAAATGTGTCGTGTTTGTTTAAAAACACTCTTTTGTTAATAAATAACAATTGTAAAACAATTTAAAAAACAAGTGTTTTAATTTATGTTATGAATTTTCAAATTTCAGAAATGTTTCACCAAGTGCCGAAAAAATTTAATGAACTTGGTGGAGCAGGATGTTCCTTGTCTCATGACAAAAGTTATGATATGACGCAGTTTTCAAAACTTATGACATAATACCAAACAATATAAATATGTCAACATGTTGGAATATTTTGCAGGGCTTTAAGAGAGGAAATAATTAAGAAAGGATTACCACGAAATTGTTTTTAAACTGATATGGTTCTTTCAGCTGTTGCCATTATTATACACCACTTTCCTCCTCTACACCATTAAACGTTTATTCATACCAACTGGTAGGGCTCTTGAAAATTTATTTCATAGCGTAGGTACATATGTATGTGGCTGTAATAAAATCAAAGGATGCAGTCAACGCTGTGCATGTGCTTACGTTGAAATTTTGGCCAAAATGTCCAACCAGAAGGAGAACTCGGCGGCTGTTTATTATACCCCTTTGTCCGCCCCAACATAACAAAACTCAAAGGAATGGTGAAGGCAAAAACACCAGACGAGGCAAATTTTGCTAAAAGCTTCTAATATCACATCTAAAATCACTTTGTCAGCAAAAGAAAAGTAGACACCTGCAGGTTTTATTAGTCTTTAAAGGTAACTAAAGTGACATAAAGGAAAAATCCTTTCTACTCCATGCTTTAATGGAAATTCCTGCCAAAGTTCCAACATAATTTTCCCAAATTTATTGCTTCATTCTGTTACGTATATGTTTCTGGAGTCGAATAGGGTTGTGCTGGTTAAAATTTACATTAGCAGCTCTTTTGCGGAAAGGCGGAGCGGCACTTTAAAATTTAGAAAAACCACCCACGTTTTGGCAGTGAAATTATTTTGGATTTTATTACATCAGTTCATCTGGTCGGTGGGAAGTTTTATTAACAGATTCTAACGAAGGGTTCTGTTTACCGTAAGGAAACCGGGAAAAATATATTTATCACGGGGTTTGCATTGAGATGAGCACATAAGCTTTGGATAAAATCTAGCTATTTTTAGAAAAATAAATGGGTTCCATATGTTTCATGATTTCTTGAAAATTTAAGGGTAGCAAACAGACTTAATGCCTAAAAATTGACGTAGGCCTAAACAAATATGTGTGCATAAGGTTTGCTGTAATACTATCATGTATGTACACAGCACACAGAGGGTGAGAAGGAGTGTGTAGCCTTCTGGTAGGTAAAGTCAATTTAGCTCAACAGGGGTTCCCATAACTCTACTCGGTAGGAAGTGGAAGTTGATCTGTTACGAGCAAACTATCTAATTAGGAAACTGACTAGAACTGATCAAATTCGTTGCCTTATTATTATTTCCTTTTTATTATTAACACACAGAGATAGTATCTTTTCTTTTGTGTTGTCCTGAATCTGTTATACAATATTATTTCATCATAACCAACTTTCCCTCTTTGATATTTACAGTAAAATTCCAAAATAAATGTTAGAAATTGATTTACATTTGTCAGGAAAAAACATTCAAAATACCTCTTCCCTGAAATTTCCCCTGTGCTTAGACAATATCATAAAAAAATATAGTAATAATTTTATGTGGACTAAGGCATATTATCCAAAATCTTCATTTCCTTAGGTCGGGGACGGCAATATCCTGTATAGAGTCCTATGATTAGTTCCTGGACGTTCATGCTAAGTTTAGTGAGCCTAGCCAATATGGGTAAAGGATTGCCTTTGCATTCAAATTTGTACAGCAACCTTGTTATGACAACTGCCCAGGCCAAAGAATAGTTTCGGATTCTACTTTGCCGTCACTAAAAGCATTAGGATCAACTTGGCTATCTGGAATTGATTGCAACCTTTGAGTATTTAGCTGAAAATTTCTTTGGCTTGAAGCACGACTGAATTGCATACGGATGCAAGCGAGATGGGATTTGAAGCAGACTTATTGCAAAGTTATCCTAAAATGTCATCCAGTGCTTCATGTAAGCTTCAAAAGGAAAAGTATTATTCCGGATATGAATTAGAGGTGTTCGCCATAACAAAAGCTGATTTGTTTTGGTTTAGAATTGAAGATTTTTACAAATCATAAATCGTTCCAGTTAACAACAAGAAAGATAGAATTAATTAGTGGCATTGCAAGAAGATCCCTTTTGATAGAAGAGTTGAAATGCAGAGTTCATCATTTTGGTACTATGTACTATGTGTCGCCTTAATGCCATAAGTAAACATAGACCGTATACTCGACTGAAAATTAAAGGCATTCTGCTGCTGTACTCCAAAATAATCTTTAGTGAATTTTTTGATTAGTGCCAAAAAGAATTGAGCAGCTTTACGATTTTTAGGTTCCGGAAATTAGCTGTCTGCTTTAACTTTATCTTCTATCGGCTTGACCTTTTCGTAACGTCCAACAAGGAACTAGAGAATGATAAAATTCTTTAAGAGTTGTTAGGTGTTCGAAGTTAGAAGTTCCATGCTTTGTAGCCTCCTGTCCTGGTCCGCATGAAAATGTAATGGCAGGCGGCCCATTAGTGCTTCTAGGGCTACCTTAAGACAGGTGCGCCTGAATCTCTTACGCATGCAAGTCTTTGCAATTTCCGTAATTTTAATTATGCAATTTTTGTTTTAATTTTGGCTACCATACCAGGTGGTCATGGGTTTTACCATAGCCAAGAGCATGTTCATAAAATCGCCTTTGGTTTAAACCCCGAGAGTGCAACATAAAGCCGTGTGCATGTCCATTAGGGTTCTAGGTAAGTTTTCGATCAAGCTTAAAACCACAATATTTGACTTATAAAAATTCCATAGTGTTGTACCCCCTACCATAGGTATTCTCAAGTTAATCCTTCTCTATTTTTGAAGGGAACTATTATTATCTTTTTCGCGTTGACCCGTAGGCTACCCATAGACACTACTTCTGTGTAATGTTGAGGGCATTTTTTTCTGATCATTCTTTTCCATAGCAAGAATAACCAGGTCATCTGCGTTACCTTCCAGCTTCGGACAACTCCTGAATGAACTAATTCAGAGCCCCTCGTTGTGAGTGACTTTTCGATATTTCTCACGCCTTTGTTTGCTAATAAAATTGAAATAAGTTCATTTTTTTTATTTTAAGCTTAAGATTTTTACAATATTTCGGAAAGGCTAATTAAAGTTAATTAATTTGTCTTCTGAAAATATGTTAGGCGGAAAGTATTGCCAGCTGGTGCCAACTAGCAGAACTACAAATTGCGAAAAAGGTGGGGGGGGGAATACGAATTTAGTTTCTAATATTTGAAGTTTTTCAATAAACTCCGAACTAAATATCTTTTCAAAAATTTTTATACTAATCAATAAACGCCAAAAACATATTTTGCATTAAAAGTGAACAAAGTGAATATAAAAATAACTTCAACTTTTCCCCATATTTCACAAAAATTCTTACGAATTTATTTAAAGGAGAAAATTACGAGATATTTTTTCTTGGCTACGGACATCTACGAGCATAACAGATTTAGGTGCCTATGAGGGCGGATCTTTCCGTAGAGATTACATTAAGCTCCTCCATCAATCAATGTCATATACAAGCGTATTAATCTCTGGCCGTGTAATGTTTTGTAAATTTGTTACATTCCACCATATCAGCCAAGAGTTCATAGTAAGTCATGTGAGGACGTCCTCCATGTCACTTTATGACTTTTAAGAATGAAGTGCTTAGTTTTGTCTAATAAATAGCAATCTCAGCATAAACTTCTGACATCTCTTAAGATTCTTCCTGTTCGTATGATAGTATATTGTTATTGATTTAGTTACTCTCATATATCAAAGCAAAAGGGTTGAGAACATATATCAAGACGATAGGCAAAAACTGTGTTGGGTTCTGTTGCAATAAAAAGTGATGGATTTCTAATAATGATATAATATATTTAGATACTGAATATCTTAAGAGATTTTTACGGTACACGTATATCAAGTAGATACACTTAAAACAGAATAGAGAACCGAATCCGTTGGATACATAAAGTACTACTTTTAAATATAAGTTTTTCTTAAAGGCTTTGGAAAGGTTCCAGAGCGCTTCTATATAAAAACCCCTACAATCAGTAATAAAATACACGATATAGAGTCACATTGGTAGACACCTCGGATTGTTAGCTTGAATTTTTTCTATTCACGACATAATTATATTGATAATAATTATACGTGGTTTAGAATAATAATAAATGTCTATGGCTATAGTGAAGTGGAATGAATGTAATATTTTTCCGCTGTTATAGAAAATACAATTAAAAAACGCGACGCTAATAAATTTCGCAAACTTTCGAATATTTATGATAAGAAGACTGAAACTGGAAACATTCAGTACAATCCGCAATTAATTTTACATCCTTTAAAATTGTAGTGAATACTTACAGAAGATATCTCCCTTTTATAAATTCATTACTAACATCAAACGTCATTAATTTAGTACTTAAAAGTGGTGATTTCAACTTGTTCTCATTTTGTACAATTTTCTTGAATTTGAAATCTAATTAAGGTGTACAACAGTCTACAACATCTTTGTCAATGTAAAAGAAGAACGGTTTCGCTATTGTAATTAAGGCGACGAATGAGGTTCACCTAATGCAAATTTAGAATCGTTTGCGTTGATTGTCATGGCAAAAATTTGCATAAAGCCCTCCTCAAATAAGAAACCCGGGGATATTGCTAATTTAAGCCTTGTAAACAATCTTTCGGGACTCTTCCCTTAGTATTTGCATATTTTATCCAAGCAATTGAATTCTGTTAAATTGAGAATTCCTTAAATTGTTTTAATTTTAGATTCTGACTTGAATTTGAGTGTATTGGAAACGAATACCTCCAGATACGGTTAATATTGTTTTGAGAACAGATTATTGGAATATTGCGGGTAATCAATTGTGAAACATAATTTTTTATGGTTATTGTTTTTAATCTTGTCGTTTATTGGTAAAAAGGAAATAAAAGAGACGGCAATCAACATTCAGGACAGGGATTGTAATTTCCGTTATAAGAAAAAACTAGATACGATATACTTCTATAATACGATATATTTCTAAAGTAGTTAATTCATTAAAATTTTTGTTTTCAGAAACTTATTATTGATTTTGCGATGACAGTAAATAAATTCAGATTTTTAATATGACAGTCTACGATGGTACTCGCATGGATCAGCCTGGAAATTTTGAGCAGATCAGAAAATAATCTAGGAAATTTTGGAACTATATATTTACTGTTTTTTGTCATATTTTTTTCATTCCTTCGAACCATTTGTCAAAACAGGACATCCAAGTTTCTGGAGTCATAAATGAAATCAAAATTCAAATTCTTTTACGACTTCTTGAGAAATTTCAAGTCTAGCTTTCTTTTCACCTTAACCTTGACTGTTTGTTGTTCTGCACCAGGAAGCGTTACAATATGCTCATGCTCATTCCTCTTTGCCGTTTTTCTGGAAGATTTCTAGGACCTACAAAAAATACGTAGTCAGTTTTTCTCACTTGTGTGATGTATTGGACAACCTAATTATTGGATGATGGTCATGCCTTCTTAATTCATAATAAATACCGCACTGAAAACCTTCAAACCTGAGCATAACTTCCTATTGCCTAAAAAGGGCTTCACCTTAATGAAGAGGAAAAAGGATTTAAACTTATGACATTCCAAAACAAATCATCGAGGTCCTTAAAACTGTCATAATCCTATAAGTAACCCAGAATTTGAACGTGCAAGTTAGTAAAGCATATTTTTTACTATTTCGGTTAATAGTTCAACTACTATTCGGAACACTTTATGAAAACGATTTACACAAAGCTTGCAAATTAGGTGATCTTTTAGATATAGTACATTATTTATCGAGAACATAAAGTCCCGGTAGCCGACCGGGCTAATACGCACGTCTGCAAACTTTCTCCTCTTTTAAACAATATCAAATGGACTGGTTTTTTGTTTCTTTACATCTCAAGTATTGGGTGAAGGAGGCATTAATGTCTTGAATGCTCCGGCAATATCATATCGAAAATACCAGTCAACTGTCGAAAATACCTCAACATAAAACGTGCCCGGTGTGGGTGATTGAGCGAGCTTAGGTGCACGTCTGAAGATTTTCCCCTCGATTCCTTCAATACGCGCATCTGAGTATGACGTATGATTATGACGAAAATAATGTTTGCCAAGCTACTATAAAAATTTCATGCTAAAAATTGTGGCTTACTTGCAACATTTGTTAGGTTAAAATTCCATAGGGTTGTCACCTGAGCTTAAGCAATAGGTAGGTACCTTAAAAATGTACCTTTAAAAGCACTTGAGGTCGCTGTTCGAATTACGGAGCACCTTGAATGGGTATAATAATAGTATTTATATTACGGACTAGGATACACAAGACCTACAAATTTTTAAATGTATCAATGATCCTTGGGCAAGCATAAATAGGAAACAGGGAGATGGAAAAGTAATAATAGAAAGCTAAATTAAAAGTGAAAAATGAATATAATAAAATAGAAGACAAAAGGAAAAAAGAACATACATAAATCTTAACTATAAAAACTAAAACTAAAAAGGAGAAAACTAACTATTTATAAATAAACTGAAACAACTACGCATTACTGCAGGAAACTAACTAAAAGCTCCCTAAATGTGCTGAATGAATTGGCTCTTTGTATCATATATTACTTGGTAAGGTATTCCATAATTTCGAAGTTCGAACGCACCAATATTATGCATTTTACTATGGACACTGGTGACAATCAGCAAATGAGGGATAAGAGATACCTCCAGGTGTTTGGAATCGGCTGGATAATAAACTGGAAAAGTTGTGTTAGTCATGTATTACAAAGCTTTCCGCTACCCTCTGCTTCTCCCCAGTGGTTCTAGTGAAAAAAATCAACGGGAGAGATCCATTATGTGTCGACGGTCGCATGCTCAATGCACCACAAGGGTCTTTATTTCCACCATGAACCTCTTTTATCATCCACCATAACCCTTTCAGATTCATCTGTCAAACTGGAGCCCCTGAAAAGAATCTCTCGAACCGTTTTTGACATTCTCACTCTTTTAGGGCTTCCTTTTCATAGAGATTACTTATATTAGGACAGGCATTCGCAACTCTCTTCTATTTTTATAAAGTGGTGAAATTAATATGAGATAAATGCATTTTTTATCTTCGATACCCTTAGCTCGACACATAATGCCAAAAAGTATTTGTGTACAGCACACATAAGGTTGACTCGTGAGAAATATTAAATAAACCGAACAAATTTTTAATTTTTGCAGTTTAAGAAAGCATCAAAAAATCATTGAACGACGGTGTTAACGCCATAGTTCCCAGATTGAAACTGACGGTCTAAAAATACGCTTACAGAAGCCTGTTACCCAACAAATTCAGCTACAAATCTGTAAAACGATACAACCTCCTAACATGGACAACAAACACACTAAATACATATGTATCATGTATCATATAAGATATAACATCTCAAATTTTAATTATGAGTTAAATCTTTTGAGCTGTAGTATTTCGAGAGCCAAATTTAGTCTCTAATAGTGGAATATCGTATATATCTAGACCACAAAAAGATTTGTAGCACACACACATGAGGTTCTCACGAAGTTTTATAGAAATGCATTTTCAATTTTACATTAAACTGGAGTATCTTCTTCAATTAAATGCAAATTTACGTTGAATCTGTTTATTTACAAGTGAACTTTATATCTATTTATCTTCATCTCTTCACCAGACATGACATCATTAGACTTTTCGCTTTGATTCTATGAAGTGCTCGTTAATTTATATGGGTACCATCAGCTCAAATTGAATTGCACCGTAAGTAATCGCATCATTGTATCACTGTCGCTTAACCTTAATTGGAAATCAGGTGAAGGTGATATATGTATATGTATTACAATCGATTTCAAAGAAAAGTTACAACCTTAATCGAGAAGCCTTACGAGATAAATTTCACAATTTGGGATGCCTTTATCTGGAAGTAAAATGTTAATAACATTAATATTGACAAAATTGTCACAAGAAAACTCCAAAAGGCATAAATACACAATTCTATATTATATTGATAAGGCTTATTGTACCATTCTCTGAGGCTGCGAGCCAATTTGGGATAAGTGTATCTACACAGAACAGGTACACAAATCTGTAGGAGAAAGTGTTTATTGACATAGTGGAAGACTTTGCTTTCATGAAATAAGCAAACGTTTCCCGGGTAGATGATATCTATTAATATTTAACTAAATGAGGGAGTGACTTTGTACATTAACACAACAAACTCAGAAAATTGTCATTCTATCCTAATTTCATCTGAAATGATAGGCAGTCCTGCGCACGATTAATTATTTGTCCTGGGAGAATTGTTTATCTTCGTGTTGCTCGATTATTGTAGTGGTCCTATATAAATCTATTTAATGACTTGAAAAAATAAGAGGTTGAATAATTTCCAAAATGATAAGGCGTTCACCACTTAAATCCATTCTCTAGAAATAATCTGATAAATGAGCTGCAAAAAGTGACTTCTTTATTTGCCAATTCAAGAAACAATCTAGAAGGGGGAGATATGAATATTGAAGATTTTTATTCTTTCCAATTTTGTTACAGAGATTTTTCTTTTGATTAGATGAACGCCCGACAGCTAAAATAGGCTTGGCAGCGTTGGTATGATGATCTTCGTGGTGTATGCTGATATATTTCATTTATTTGAGATTATATTTATATATTATACAGGGTGTACTAAGAATACGTGACAACCGGCCGGCTACGAATAGGTCTCATTAAGACGAACGAAAAATTGTATGAGGAGGGAGGGTAAATCTACTCCTTGGGAACTTCATGAGATAATTTCAGAGGCTGCAAATAATATTCGAGAAACCTTAAGAGAAATAAATATGGAAAAGGAATTCAAAAAGAGATTTGAAATTTGTATTCAAAGAAATGGAGGTCATTGTTCTTAGGTAGAAATGGCACATGTTTGATGCTTTAAAGCTTTTGGTTGAGTGACGACGCTATGGGATTGTGATATATGAATCGAAAGAAGAGGAAATAGGCTTTATTATTACGAATAGAAAAGGGGGAGGTAATGGCCATTTTTTTTAAATCCATTGTTTCGTAAAACAGGTGATGAAAAACCCGAAACTCGGATTTTAAATATTTATATCACCTACTTAAAAAAATGACCCGTAATCACAAGGTGCCTCGTTTGGAAATTATAGGGTATTAAGTAACATTCGAACCAGAAAATTTAAAATGACCGTAGCTCCTTACCCCTTGGGTTTTATTTGCAAAATTTTCGTAAAATATAATTGCCATTAAGGAAATTTTTCAATTAATTTTTCCAAGCGTAAGACTTTTTGACAAATAGCATACCTGTGTTTTTTTCAGAGCAATTTTAAACACTTGGATGTTCATTACAAAAAATTGAGTCAATGTTGTTATACAGTAAAAATTTCGTGCCTAAAATTGTGGCTCGCTTGCAGCATTTGTCAGGTTAAAATATCGAAAGGACTAGGTAACAAATCTCATCGTTATGCAATGCAAATCTCCAGTCCGTGGATGCTTTGAGCATGGCAATTTCATAGGAGTAGTAGTGACAGTATCTTGATTATCACTTCGAGAAATAGGAGAACATATTTAAATAGTCAACAACTTTATTGCTAATAAGTTTTTCAAATACGTTAGCCATGATAGTAGAATCAGATTGATTGGAAGAACACCGATTTTTAGGTATTGGAAGTTTTACAGCATGTTTCCGTGCACCAGAAATGTGCATGATTGAATGAATGAGTAATGACTCGCAACAAATTTTGTTTAATAACATACTTACAACTACCTGTAATTTTATACAAGACAAAGCTATAAGAACGTCAATATCCTCCACATGACGAAATGCAAATCCATCAAAATTCAATCTGTCTGTAGAAGTTCTTAGTTACGTAGTTAAAGAAGAAAAAATATTAAAAGTATTAATAGAGGTCAAAAGGAATATTTAGCTGCAATGGTACAATGATTTAGCAAAGTGTATTCTAAACCAATTCTTTAAATTGTGGAATAAGCTCACGAATTTGTTAAATTCAAGAGGAGTAGTTAAGAAAATGAAACCTGTGGCTATTCAAAGTTTAAAAAAGAAGATCTTTTTTGAACAAAATTGCTTTCCCAATTACAAGAAAAGTTCGTAAAGTTATGGGAAACGATAGGGCACTTATCGAGCTATGTGGCAAAAAACTTGACTCTATCGGAGGTATCATATTTAAGTCATAAGAAAATTAAAATTAACGAATTGGATATTAGACAAAAGTTGCAGAAAAACCTGTAAAAATTTCTGATTATTTTGATAATATTGAATTGATATTTTGGGATCCCCTATCACCCTACTCTCTTTTATTCGTAATGATGGGATCTCCTTCATTACATTGCATTTGGAAATATGATCACCAAAAACGATTTGTCGCTAAAAACTCTCCATTGCAATTGCAAGAAATCAAATAATATAATAAAGGGAATATGTTTAAAATATTAAGAATCTTTACTTTAAAAAGTTCCCATCACCCAACAAATCGCCTTTTAATATTATGCAACAAATTACATCGTAAACACACTTCACTTGACTGGTAAGAGATTATTTATGGGCATCATAAAATACAATTTAAATTTTAAAGGTTTAGGAAAATGCTTTTTCCATCAAATGGCTTTTATGGGTCAATTATTATATTTTTCTTGGAGTACCTTCAGCATATCTTATTTTATGTGTAAAGCCATCCTCCTATATTTGTGATGTGTCTGAAGCCCCGAGGGATTACCCTGATAAATACTTTCGTTTTTTATCACCATATTTCTTTGTTTACAAGGTACTACCAGCACATTATACTGTTCTTTGGAGATCCATTAAAGGATATAAAAATAAATTTGGAAGATTGAACCATTTTGCCAGGATACATGTAACCCAATAAAGCTGGAGGTGTTTTTTTCCTAAAATCATAAAGGCAAACTTTTCGCCAGCACCTACTGACATAGAACATATGCGAAACACCTGACTAAAAATTTATGGCTGAAATTGTTACCTTTTCTTATTTTGGATAAAACCCTAAATTTTGTATACCCTGATATTAATGAATGCGAAGGTGTTTGAGGAGAGTTTTTGTAATCGAAAGAATATTTTTGTTGTCTGAAAGCAAGTCTGCTTTTAATGGTTCATGGTGATTTGACCGCAGCAATTAGAGACCATTTCTAAGAACATTTTTACCCAGAAATTTATTTTGGTTGTTACTTATTCAAAGCAATGCCATTGTGAGCCATTAATGCAGAGATCCAATGCCTTGTTATGTACCAACGTATATAATTTATAGGATAATGTAATATATAATCAGGATAATTATACAGTGCGGTATATGAATAAGTACTTGCGGTATATCAGTAAATTTTTACATGTCAAATTGTGAATTACCAAAATAAAAGCAAAGACATTTTGCATGTTACGAGCCTACTGTCAGGATTATTATCTCAGATCTGCCTAAATTTTGAAACAATAACCTACCTTTTTATTATGTATTTTATCATGTATTCTCTAAGTTTTATTATGTATTCTAAGAGAACTGGAACGAGACGGTAAAGTAAAAATAGTAATTTAAAACATTTCGTCCCAACAGATGCGAAATATTATATCGTGCATGTAAATATTTACTGTCAAAGGTAAAATTGTCCAAGAGCCCAAAATTTTCAATTTAAAACCGCTAAAGTGGCCCCGTGTACAAGTGCTACAGGCACTGTGCAAGTTAAATGTCTGTCCGTGGACTGTTGGTGTATTATCAATGGTGTAATATCTACTCTACATCTGCAATAGAGATGAATCGTGGACTTGATCAGCGCCAGCACGAAGCTGGCGGAATGACAAATGAGTTTTTGCCCATAGGATAACGCACCGCTGTATGTTACAGATGAAACCTTACTTTTGATACAAAAAATTTCATTCCTTTGGGCATTTTATTCCTTTGCCAAAAATTCTTTTGTATCAGAAAATTTATTTATTCAACTTTTACATTGCTGCAGAGAACAAACTAAATAACATTCTTAGAGAATTCGACCTACGGAGCTTAAAAGCTAGTGAAGATACTTTTCTTATTAATTTACAATTTGCTTCAAATTTCAAATCCATAAATTCATATGAAATTTCAGGAAGGAATCGCGATGGTTGCCACAAAGAAATTGGCATGTCCATCCGCATCAAAGCGTCAGTTTTGGTGGTGGTATCTACGAAAATGTACTCGTCAGAAACCCCACAGAATGCGCTCATTCCAATGGAAACTAATCCAAAACTAGCAAAAAACTTGACATTTAGTGTTTTTTTATTTCTTTAATAAATAAATAATTTTAGTTATTCTGTAATGTTAAATAGAGGAAAATCAATTACGATTTTCCTTCAGTTCTACAACAATTTGATTTCTCATGTTTTGTTCTTTCTCACTTTAATAATTAGAGTCGATAAATTCAATCTGAGCCCTGCTGATGCCCTTGCAAGATGAAACGCGTACACTCAATGAAAAAAGTTTTCAATAAAATTTTGAAATAGAAAAGAAGTATAGCTTTTATAATTAATATTTATTTTAAATATCATTTCTTAAAACACTCACTGCTCGTGGTTGCCACTCGAGAGAGCCAGCTGTAGAGTTTAGATACTCCTTCAAGTTTTCCCGTATTGATTTGGCTCGGTCAGCATGTCATCCACGATATGATTGAATCGTGCTTGTAGACACTTAAAAGCCGCCTTTATTCAACTTCCTCCAGTTTGCTATTTTGGTCGCACTTGTCTGCATAATTTATTGGGCAATATATCATATATTTGTTTTCAATAAGTAATTGTGCAGAAAGCAACAATCAGTAATAATTTATTGTGCTCTATCTGGCGAGCAAAACATGGTTCTTCCCAAATATAACCATTTCGAACTTAAAATTCCAAGTGCATTTACCGCACAACGTCTTGCTCTACTTAATCTACAATTGAAAATTATTTCTTCCTCCGTTAATTGCGGTGATTTTGTGGCGTAGCGGAAAGGCATCAGCTCCTATGAAAATGTAACACAGATCTATCTGATTGATTACTGCGTCTAGAGATGCAAAACTGCAAAATACGGCTTTGCTTTCTTCGGTTTTTTACGGCTTTTATGGTTTTTTACAGCTTTTTTCATGAAAAGCAGGCTTTTTCAATGCTTTAATCGAGTAACGAAAAAAGCATGACTTTACGGCTTTTTATGGTTTTTTTTCGGGTTTTTATATTTTGTACCATTAAAAGCAAAGCGGCTTTTTGCCTTTTTCCTGTAAATAAACAAACGAAGGAAAGGGCTTGTCATATCTGAAAACTATCGCACAGATAATTACAATATTATTATTTCATTAATACTGGCATATGAAAAAAATCTGCCCTTAGATGGGGATTTAGGGCCGAAACACATTCAGAACTGCAAGTACCAAGCATTTGATGCTCACACATAACATCAAAAGAAGTCACATTCAAGGTACCAAGCCGCAAACATCATACAGTGTTGACAACTTTACAATATTTATAAATTACATTTGATCAAAATAGTTAAATACGTTTCAAGTTTTTATATTCCGTAGAATTTATATTATACATGAAATTATGTTTCCTGATAAATTCAATAATCTTTCCTCCATTCTTTTCTCCATTGTAAATTCTTTTGATTTCGAAATCGTTTGACACTTACAAAAATATGAAAATTTGCACTTATTCTGTTGGCACTACTGCAGTATCAGTATCATAATTTTAATTTTTCCAAACTTGAGGTAGCAAGCATCATTTGATACTGGTACCAAATGATACTTGCTACCGCCCGCCAGTGTGGAAGCTCTCATAAGTTTTCGTTGTTTGATACCTGGTACTTGTGGATTGGTACTTGCATCTTTGAATGTGTTTTGGCCCTTATATTCCTGACTTGCTGAGTCTAAAAGACTACTTTAACAAGCTGCAAATTGGAAAATAACAAAAACAGATACCTTTCTCTGGTATATGTACATAAATATCATATTATATCTGCAGTGAAATAAAATGGAAAACTTCCCAGAGTGTTTTGTAGTACACTTGGAAAACTTGAAACGTTGACAGAATGCATTCACAGATGACTGATGTTTTTTTGATTACATCTTCTGTATGTGGTGTATGTGACGTATTTGAAATTGCAAATCTTTTTGTTATGTGAAGATAGAGATTAAAAGGAGAAGGGATGAATCGCCTGCCTTTTGCATGTGTTACGTTGCTGAAAAACGTAATCAATTAATATACGGAACGGAATTTCTATAAATTGTGTAACAGGAAAGTTAAGTTAGCAGCAAGACATCTTCTTAAGTATGCCTTTTTGTTACACTTCCTCCAGAACATAACTCAGATACATCTTCTTAATGAAATAGGAAGACATGGCAAAGTAATTAACTGCTTGATAAATTGCGTTTAATGATAAATGAGGAAAGTCTGGCAATGTAGTTTACTTTGTGATGACTTGCTTCCAAGTCAGTAACATACAAAAACTGCTTGTGCCACACATTTCAACATGTGTACGTTGACTTTCAAAACACTGTAGGATGTACGGCAGACTCTCTTATCCAGCCAGGCCATCTAATGACGGCAGAAGAACAAGATATTCTATACCTCTCGTATATATCATTTCCCAAAACACTCAACTGAAGGTTAACTTTGCGCGGTAATTAAATTCTTCGTCTGCGGTTAGTTAATTTTGCTCAACTTTCATGTACCTGAACTTCAGGAAATAATTACTAGCGCTGTCGCAGCATCAAAATAAGTACGACAAATTGCATCTGCACAACTGCACAAAAATATACACCGGGGAAATTGTATTCAATTTTCTTACAAAATTAAGTCTATACCTCATTTACCACGGGGCAGAGCATGTTAGTTAAACGACTTTTGTGGCTTTCATAAATCTCTGGGGAAAACTCAATTAGAAATAAAGTTTTACGGTTTACGTAATAATCTTAATCTGATTTCTCTCTTCCCGTAATTTTTGCGATGAAATTTCCTCGGTAGAGAATTCCCAAATTAAATCGGAAGCCGATTGAGAAGCTATAAATCCAAAAGTTTTAATAAACTACTTATGTAGCTGCCATAAGTTCCCCAATTTGGAACTGAATTTCTGAATAAATGATTCTTGGTTCCTATTGGGGGTTGATACTATATTCGGGAATTGTATTAAAACCGCAACAACCTGTCTTGCAAAATTGGAATAAATTAAAATCTTGGTAAGGGAATTAAGGTAGATTTAGAGTCAGAGTGTGTCGGGTTGTAAACATTGAAATTTTTAATTCTCACAGCACACTCACTAACATTGTAATATGATTACATATAATTTTTCAGATATATCTACAGGGTGTCTAGTAATTAACCGATATGTTGTATAGTAATCAATTCTTTGAAACGACGTTTGTTCGGAAACCCCCCATAAAATTACTCCCTCCGCTCCAAAATAGTATCCAAAGCTTTTATGTTCTTTGACCCTGTAAAATCTGTATAACTCCTTACAAGGACAGCTGTCCCGATCGGCTATGCACTTGAAAATTTATTCAAGGTCAAAATTGAAAATACGAATTTACATTTCAATGTGAATTTTGGTCATGTGAATTTTTCAGTAAAATTTAACCATAAAATTCATATTTTCCAATTTTAAACTCGAATTACTTTTCAAAGACGCAACCTATTGGGACAAGTAAGGTGCCGTTCGAAAGCCAAAAGTGTTCTATTTCACAGAATCCTCGGTGTGATGTCCCTATGAGAAATTATAAGGATTTTACTGTGTCAAAGTACATAAAATCTTTTGACGCCATTTGAAGGGAAAGGGACTGATTTTAGGGGGCGCGGGGGTTATTTCAAGGAATCGATTAGTATACCACATATCGATTAATTACCGCACAAACTGTGTACAGTATAATTCTCATCAAAATATATAATCACTACAACTGGTAATTGTTCTTTTGTTTGATTTGACTTCAAAAACTTCTCATTTTGCAGATGTGTACTAATTAATACAAAAAGAAAGAGAAACCAGATTGGGCTATTTATCGCCAAATTGCGTTTTTCGTTTGCGATTTTTACAATTTTGGGCTACTTTTTACACAGATAATTAGATATTAAGGAATACCTATGTCCGTTCGTTGTCCCTCAAAGGAGATGTTTTTGAGACTGCTGCCCTAGACTTATAAGGAATATTGTATATAATAATCCATTTTGAATTTTTGAGGTACTGAAGATTATCAAGATAGCAAATCCTTGGATAGCATTTCGCTTTCGGGGTCATACTGGTAAATTCAGGTCTCATTTCCGATGATAAACTTTGTCAGAATCTGTCTGGATATAGTTCAAAATGGCTATCGAAGCATCCAATCTTTGAAGTTTGCGCTTTGGTTGGATGCCTAAAAATCCAACGAGCGGAAAGCTTCGATAATCCTAACCGGCCAAACCTGGATTATGCTGGCATTTTGCTAGCAATTCCCATCTACAAAAAATTTTCCCTTTCGTGGAACTTTAAACAAGTGATAAAAATTTTGACTTTTGAAATTGGAGTTTAATCAAGTACTCTTTTCTATTTTTTCAGCTAAATTTTGCGGTAAAATTCACTTCGAAGAACACTTGAGAAACGTCCACATGAATAGAAAATTTTTTTCTAGGTGAAAAGAAATTGTTTCGATCTCAGCAAGTCAACTTGATCATCGTCAGTGCACCGATCGACTTTCCTGGTACAGAAATTACAACGAGTAGTTACAAATTTAAATCTAAACGATCAGTTCGAAATGATTGAGTTGACCCATATGAAATTCCAGCTCCTTCAGTGACGTCATAGATGGAACCTTTTCTATTCCCTTTTACCAAGGCCCGTATGTAAGCGATGACATCATCATATTTTCATACTCGAACATTCATCAGACTATCAGAGTGTACATTTGTGAAATGTCCCGACTTAAATTCCAAAAAATATTGATTATTGATATTGATATTGCTAACATCATCATATTAGTTGCAATTCAGTTGAAAAGCAAACACCTAATTTATTTATAATAAAGCACTGAAAACTTTATCGAAACAGCAATCGATGTTTACCTAAAAACGTTTACGAATGAAAAACAATTTCCTCAGGCAATTTTAAATTCTGTCCCAAAGATATCTGAAAGTGGTTGGGTATGTATTCAAGGAAAAATAACACCATTCGTCTACTGTGGTGTGAATCTTTCTGCCGGTCACTGGAAGAACAATATGAAAACGAAAATAACAAGAATAATGGAGGCAGTACGCATTTCTAGTGGAATTTAGGGTGGCACAAAAGGGGACAAAGTAAAGAGCAGACATGGGATGTGGTATGCTTTTTTGGGTATATTCACGAATGCGTACAATTTACAAAAGCAATAAAAGTTCTGGACATGTTGGAATGAAACCTTATTTTGTCCTCATAGTGAAAGTCAAAAATATTTTGGGTTCATTTCGGTAGTGTACTTTTAAATTCTTCGGTTCAAAGCTCCTCAAAGGCTTTTGCGTACCCATGAATCCCCAAGTTTTTATATTCGAATTCTTCCATATAAAAAAAATAAATGTGGGGCCTCATAAAACCTTTAAAATTAAACGCTATATATATATGAACTTATTTGAAGTGTCGTGCAGAAATAACAAAGCAGTAACACGTTAAGCTTTCGAGTAAAATTCCTTTAGATCCTCTAACAATATCAGGGATGAAAATGTAATACGACCTTAAGATTAAGAGATTCAAAATGTAAATGAAGACTTTGTCGCGGTGGTAATTTATTTTACTTAAAAATGGAGACTAACATTCCTGAAAATAGTTTATTTATTCAGGCTAATGACATAAATTTTTAGTATTTGGTGATTATTTTTTTTAGAACATATCATTGAATATGCACTTGTAATTCCTTAACAGGTTGGAAGTAACGAAGAGTTTCTTACTTACGTGAAATATGGCGGCATCGTAAAAATTATCGTCCATCGTCATCCCGCATTTTCTTGTAATCAACTTGGCAGGCGACTTTAAAAGAGACCATGACCTCATCATCACCAACCTGTCTGTCTTCCTTATGGGACTTTGGCAACCCGTAAATTTTCGGTGGGGTCTTTTCTTATGGGCCAATAGTTTTTCTTATCCATCAACATAAAAGTTAACTTTTCCTGATATTCTGTTTTATACAAAACGATCGTTACATTCCCTTTATCAGCAAGAACCCCTACGATATAATCACGTCGGTGGTCGAGCGGGTTGAGCCGCACGTATACAAATTTTCTTCCCTGTTAGCGTGAGTTCGAATCCCGCACAGGACGCGGCGATTTATCCGAGTACCAGTGGTTGAGACAATTCTACTGACAATAATTGTACTTGTGAAGCCACTGGGATATTGCACAGTAATAATTTCATGCCACAAATTGTGGCTCACTTGCAACATTTGTCAGGTTAAAATTTCCCACTCTCCCTTTCCCTAATTTCCTTCCGCCTAAGCTGTGTTGTGTGCATCATAGGGTTGTCCCCTGAGCTTAAGGAATACCTTAAAAAAAGGTTTCCTATAAGCTTCTTGGTGTCATCGAAAATTCTTAACAAGAATTTTTCACTACTTCTATTTTTGTTCGATTTCCAGTATTCAGTATTCTGACGCTCTACGAGCTTCAGTTATGTGAGAAGTTCTTGCCCTCTTGGATGCAAAACGAGCTGAAAACCACGACATACTTTTCAGTTAGGAATGAAATAATTCCTAAATTATTTTTCTCATCCCTTTTGCCCCATAAGAGTCGTTATAAAGCATTAAAAATAAAATAAATTCTACTTTTCTACTACTGAATTATTATTACATGAACTCGAGAGTAAGAAGCTCTAAATTTAATTGAACATATGAAAGGATAAATTTTCATCAACAAATACTCTATAGAAATTTCTGAAGTGCTTCTTATGCAAATTATCTACCAATAAATTGAATTTGAATTAATCCTCAAAGACCAAACTTTGATTTTCTTTCAAAAGTTCCGTTCAATAATTTTGAAATTCAAACAGTCAGGAACTTTTACGTACATCTTTCCGTATTTGCGAGAAATCTATAATTCCTAAAAACCAGCTTTCGAGGAAGTAATTCAATTTTTCTTCTACTACTTCTACTATTGCTTGTACTTCCTTTTCCAGAGAAAGGCCCTCGTTCTCACAATGCACTGTATTCAAGTTTGCAAAGATAGCTTTTCACTTTGAACTCGCAGATGTTTCCTTCAAATAATTCATAATTCTACAGGAAATCCTTTCTATTCTTTGGGTTTGCTTATGGAAAGTAGATCAACTCTTGTCGCAAATTAAGAGAAACTTTCTATTTATTCATTTCAAGCTTTCCATATTTTACGGAAAGGCACTGAAGTTGTTATGCGAAATCATTAAATCAATTGCGACCATATTTCCCTTAGACTATTGATGAATTCCGAATATAATCCGACCACTATTTTGTTATTTTTTGTTTTTATTTTATTGATTCAAGTGTTTTAATTTAAAAATTACGAGATGTATTTCACTTTTATTAATTATTCTTTTCTATAAAATTTTAACAACTTTTTTTCAATTTGCGCTTTATGAGAGCCAAGTTAATCCGACAAGTTTTGTTGAGTTAAAATAGTATTAACTCGAATTCAATTCAATCCCTGTTTCTATGTGCTCTAATTCGGATTCAACTCGGAGGCTACGGTCAATATATCATATGCGATGACCACTATCCGATTTCACAAATCGGGGGCATATTTGCTAAGATGATGAGAGATAAATATTTTTTCACGGCAGATATTTATCATTTATATATATATATATATTTAACCCACCTCGGTGGCCGAGTGGACTGAGGAGCACGTCTGTAGATTTTCTCTTCTGCTGACGTGAAATAAAATCCTGCAAAGGGCGCGGCGATATATCTGGGTACCAGTGGTTGAGGCAATTTCTACTGACAAGAATTGTACTAATAAAGCCACAGGGTATGTTGCACAGTAATAATTTCATGCCACAAATTGTGGCTCACTTGCAACATTTGTCAGGTTAAAATTTCCCACTCTCCTTTTCCCTAATTTCCTTCCGTAGCGCCCAAATGCAAGCAATTAGTACACATCGGCAACTACAGGGTAAAGAGATTGATGTTTGGAGTTAAGGTTGCATCCAATACATGGCAGCGTTTAACCCGCCAGGGCAAAACTTTCGAAACTACAAGCCATGCACAAGAAGAAGAGCGAGAACATTGAACTCTTTTTTTATTAATGCTTTAGGATAGCCGAAATTGGGCTTCTTGCGCATGACTTGTAGTTTTGAAGGTTTGACTTGTAGTTTTGTAAGTTGCAACCCCTTGATCATTTATTCCATTTCAGTGGAATGCAGTCTTAAAACAGGAAACTAAATAGAATGGCTGAAACAAATAGAAACATGTACGTGAGCTTTAGAAATTATGTCGTTGACAAAGAGAGGAACGGAGAACAGCGGGATTGCCGGTTATAGCAAGACAGAATACATTAGAGAAAGTGAGATGGATGTCAGACAGATGTCAATTTTGTTTATTTACTGTCAGTTAACAAGCAGCTCATGATAATATCATTACCTTTACAGCGTGCGTTTAAGTAAATAAATGACCAGTGGTGCAATTATTGTTTTGGATATTTTAACTACAAGACCATATTGTGATGGCTGACCGTAGTATCGAGATAAAAAATGAGTTTGAAAAAAAAATTACCACACAACAAAATGAGAAATATCCCTCACCGAGTGAGATACCACTGGCGAAAAGTATACAGGAAATCCTTCATTAGCACATTGGCTGCCATGGCGGTCACCGGTGACCTCCATTTAAAAGTTTTCTCAGTACAAGTGCATTTTAACAAAGAATTCTCTCACGAAAGCTTTTATGCTAATTGCGGTAGCCAACATGTTAGAATGATTGAAATTTCACCAACAAACTGATTTTGTGGCTTCTAATGCTGCACTAAAAAGTTTGTAAACCATTTTTGATACCTTTGTGTCAAACACACATAAATTATGTGTGTGATATATTGAATAAAAATCAGTACTACGTAATCGCATTATAATGTATTGTTTTTTTATTTAAGCCCACATTAGTTTTTTGGATGTAATCCCTCAGTAACCTATGGAAACACCTAAAACACATCAACAACCTCAAACCAAAAGGATGGAGATCCTAGAGGATGATATTTACAGAATATGCCTGGAAGATACCTAGTAGCAGGCCACATCGATTGCCACTGCCTGCACTTCGCGATTAGGCGGGCGGCTGTTACAGCCTCTCCCTTGGTAATATGAATGTGACGAAAAATTGCTATTCATTTTAGTATTGATTTGCTTTTTGAGCACTTTTTATTTAAATGAACTAATAATATAAACACTCTAATTTTATGCTATTAGTAATAATAGTCATAAAATAATTCCTAGAAATAGAGAGACTCCTTTAAAATTTGCAAGCAAACTTTCACAAAATCTCATCTTTAAAACATCGGGATTAAAGTGAAATTTCTAAAATTGTTTATAACATTTCAGGTTATATTTTTGTGCAACAAGAGTACTTTAGCTGCTTTAACGTTCTATTTAGAGCACTGTAGTGAAAATAAGCTTTGAATTCCAGTCTCCTTAGCCTTGAAGTAACCATAACTGAGTGTCCCGTAGAAAACGTTCTAATGGCTCCTTCCTCTGTAATAACCTACTTTTTCTGGGGCGTCCTTCCCAGCTTGAAATTATTTCAATTACCCAACTTTTTTATTTTACCTTTAGAAAAAATAAAAGATTCAAGAAAACCTACCTACTTCATATTAATACAATATTAAATCCGAGTGATTCCAACGAAATTCAATCGAAAGTTCTAAATTGATTTACCCAGGGTTTCGAAAAAGCTTTGTATAAAAATATAACTCCGCAAAATAAGTTAAGAAATTTTCTAATTTATCGCAGCTTATTTTTGAACAATTCAATTACAGTTCTGGTCATGAAAACTCTCAAATGTTTGACGATTGAAATAAATTTTAGTTAGCTTAATTTAGTAGAAAAGTAACAATTGAAAAATAAAAATACTTTCCAGGAGGGAAGTCACTATTATAGGGGAAAAAAAGAAAATAAAGTTAGCTGAACCTGTACCAAAAATGTTACAGCACACAGCTTGCCCACAAAATGGAAGATTTTTATTTAGATGTCAGGTAATTCTTTTCCTAACGACATAAACGACATGAGATGAGATGAAAAGTCTCGTAACTGCTATAAATTCCACTCTGCCGTTTTAATTGAATTATTATCACTACTATAAACCTAAATTGCATGCAGTGTTTTACACGATAGTGTGTAATGAAAACAAATTATGCATCTGCTCCTGGCTGTATACCTAAACGACGATAATAATCTCGATGACAAAGGACTTTTTCCGTAGCATGTCAGGGGCAATATTTACCCAGATTTTGCCTAACTTCAATGCTTGTCATAGGGCTTCAATATTTGTCGCTGCCACATCTATTGGATTTTCATTTCGGAGATATTCCCAGTACAAAAGAGTGACCTATTAATTGTCTGAACAATACGAACTCATGATAGCATAAAGAATGGGGGCAAGAAGGATTAAACGTTATTGCGAATCTTTGATATTCTCGAAATATCTCACAAATTCCAATTACAGAGTTCTTTATTTAAAATTGATATCAGCAAACAATTTATGAACTGGAAAATTTATTTTGTTTGTATTTTTTTAAGATATCTGGAATCAATCAACAAAATGAAATCAAGACTCATGCTATTTTATTTACATTAAGGAATTTGTAATTCTCTGCAAATTTCCGGAAAAATTCAATTAATCTTCGCATGACCTCCATCCTAAGGGTTGCTTTTATTATCCTTACGTTTGCACTAAACACTAACAAGAGGCAACAGAGAATTCTGAGTGAAAATAAATAATGAAATTCTATTTAGGGAACGGAAGGCCTATGTCGAAAAAGCATATGCTAGCAATAAGTAATAATTTCCCCATAAATGTTTACCTATCTGGAATTTTGGAAAACAAAGAAAGAAAATTGGATTTCTTTCAGGCCATTGCCTAAACAAAAATTGGTTAAGGAGAATTTGGCTAGCTAAGGATTTTTCTTCTCCCGCATAAGAAAATATCCGCAAAGTTTTCATTTCGCTGGCACATTATTGAACTAATGTTGGAATCTCTCCCTTCTTGATTATTTTTAATCAACGTGAAATTCTTCAGTAACATGAGCATTAAAATTCTCAATTTAAGAAATAAAATTTGTTTCAAAACTTTGAACAATTCTAATATTTTCAAATTATCATAAAAATAGTGGAAATATATCTTTTATAAAATAAAATCGTCATTAAATGTCATTCCATAAGCTTATCTTTTATTTGAATGATTGAAAGCAAACAATGAGATTCGATAATGGAATATCCTGTGGAAATCATTGTTGGTTAATGTACAGTAGAAAATTGGAAAACACACGGAAATCAAACACTTCGGAATCAGAGGATAATAATATTTTTCTAGAGTCGGAAGGGAAGCGTCAAATCTGTTGTTCCAAAGTACAATGATGAGACTACTTCAAAATGAAATTTTTACAGATCTGTGTTGTTTTTGCTTTGAATATTACAAAAAAATAAAGAACATTTTCCTCAGAGTGCCCTGCAAGAAATTACGAATATGCAGCCATTTGGCTAGAATGGGGCGTAGGGTATGCAAGTCTACTACTACTTATATTATTAGTGGAGGAGAAATTTCTGGGAATATTTTATACTTGAAAATACTTCAAAATATTGAGGAAGATAAAAACCATAAAAAGTCGACCTTCATTAAAATGAATGTAAGAAAGGGTCTTGCAGGAAAGTACCAATAAAATAAATAGAAATGTGAGCTGACAACATCAATAAAAGGCGAAACAAAACCTAGGTAAGATTCTTATTATGGATAGTGCTTTAAATAAGAACACATTTGTAGTTTTTGTTTCATTTTCATTAAATAATTACCTATTTCATAAGGAACTTATTTTTAAACGCTCTTATTTATGTTTTATTAGTGTTGACATTTTTTCCAGGCTTCTTTTGAACAGAATAAAGATTCGTTTGTTCTTCAATATTTTCTAATATTCCTTTGTTCAAGGAGAGTTTGAAATATTGAAGTGGAATTAATTCATCTCCTGTTGATTTTAACCTTTCTATTTAACATTCCATAGGAATACTTTTAATATGTTGTTTGCGCCAGCAAACACTTCGACGAAATAAGATCGTTTCCGCAATATTTTCTTCGGCCTCATTTGGCAAAACAAAACCATCCGGAATCACTTCTAGATGCAAAAATAAACAGCACAAATATTTAGCTTAAACATTTCTCATTTTTTGACAATTACCGTGAACACTTTCTTCTTCTAAAGTACTTAAAATTGCTTTTGTTGGAGATAAGATTTCTTCGAACTTGTCATCTCCGTCACTAGCTAAGAAGACTTCAGATTCATCACCAAAAATCTCCAAAGCATATTTCAAAGGAATTTCCCACAAACTACCATGGGTGCGATCTATATTTAACACGTTCAACCCGGCATGTACCACCAGTGGTACAAGCGAGAACTTTAAGAGAAAATTACATGATAAACTAAATACAACATGAGAGAGCTCTCTTACTAGCAAAGCGCTGGGTTGAAATTGTTAAGCGAACAGGAAGACCTGGTACTCGAAAAAGTACTACGTGAACTTACATGAAATGTTTTTAGTACACTACACTTTAAAATGGTTTATTAAATTGGTATTGCGTTTTTACTAAACAAACGAAGGAATAACTTGAAATAATGTCGTATTAAAGTTCATATTAATTTGGCACACGACTGTACATAGGCATATAAAGACTTGAAAAAGGATATTTTGTACTATGTGATTCGAAAGTGTGAGTCCTAATAAAACAACAAAGGTGATCGCTAAGTTTGTTTGAGTAGAAAATGCTGACATCCAAGACAAAATTGTAAATAAATAAACAAAGGATGAACTTCCAGTATAGTTAGTTTCATAAGATTTAGCAGTACTAAATGGTTAGTTGTTTAGAAAAAATAACGATAGGATGCTGGAAATTATCCGAGGACAACTGAAAACATGGTGAATCGCAGAAATGCTGGTTTAACAACTAGAAACACAATTTCATGGTTTATTGGTGTAAAAGAGGGCAATGCGAATGTTAAAATAGTAAACCTTGTAGAAATATAGTCTTGAAGACGGTTAAGACTTGAATATGATGATGATAAGTATTTCCAATACCAAGTGATCTTTACCTTAAATAATATGTTTAT
>QYTT01091287.1:74361-113194 GCA_006980735.1 Dasypogon diadema
AATAAGAACACATTTGTAGTTTTTGTTTCATTTTCATTAAATAATTACCTATTTCATAAGGAACTTATTTTTAAACGCTCTTATTTATGTTTTATTAGTGTTGACATTTTTTCCAGGCTTCTTTTGAACAGAATAAAGATTCGTTTGTTCTTAAATATTTTCTAATATTCCTTCGTTCAAGGAGAGTTTGAAATATTGAAGTGGAATTAATTCATCTCCTGTTGATTGTAACCTTTCTATTTAACATTCCATAGGAATACTTTTAATATGTTGTTTGCGCCAGCAAACACTTCGACGAAATAAGATCGTTTCCGCAATATTTTCCTCGGCCTCGTCTGGCAAAACAAAACCATCCGCCATAACTTCTAGATGCACAAATAAACAGCACAAATATTTAGTCTAAACATTTCTCTTTTTTTTGACAATTACCGTCAACACTTTTTTCTTCTAAAGTACTTGAAATTGCTTTTATTACAGATAAGATTTCTTCGAACTTTTCATCTCCGTCACTAGCTAAGAAGACTTCAGATTCATCACCAAATATCTCCAAAGCATATTCCAAAGGAATTTCCCACTAACTACCATGGGTGCGATCTATATTTAACACGTTCAACCCGGCATGTACCACCGGTGGTACAAGCGAGAACTTTAAGAGAAAATTACATGATAAACTAAATACAACATGAGAGAGCTCTTTTACTAGCAAACCGCTGGGTGATCGCTTGTTTGAATAGAGAATGCTGGCATCCAAGACAAAATAGTAAATAAATAAACAAAGGATGAACTTCCAGTATAGTTAGTTTCATAAGATTTAGCAGTACTAAATGGTTAGTTGTTTAGAAAAAATAACGATAGGATGCTGGAAATTATCCGAGGACAACTGAAAACATGGTGAATGGCAGAAATGCTGGTTTAACAACTAGAAACACAATTTCATGGTTTATTGGTGTAAAAGAGGGCAATGCGAATGTTAAAATAGTAAACCTTGTAGAAATATAGTCTTGAAGACGGTTAAGACTTGAATATGATGATGATAAGTATTTCCAATACCAAGTGATCTTTACCTTAAATAATATGTTTATTATCTTCAGTTATCATGCGCATTTTTATACTAACAGAATCATTTACCTCTCATCACATGTAAGTTTTTAATACTCGTATGCCTGTATATTTTTCTTATTTTATGCATACTCAAAATATTCCCATTTTTTTTAACCATGTCAACTAGTCTAGTGGCGAAATGCACTTTAATAAATTCTCATCGATTTCGTTTTTTTTTCTTTTCGAACCTTAATTGAAATTGAGAGGGTGGTTTGGATGAGGTGACTTAAAAAGAATTGGAAACTATTAAAACACAACCTTTTTATTACACTATACCTGCCTATTTGCTTATAGAGATAAAAATTTCAGCCTCTGGTATTTGCTAATTACCTGTCCACGCCATTGACGACTGTCGGTTTCAGTTTAAAGGTAATTTTTCAGGAAAACTCTTTTGACCGATATAATTTCAAAATATTTGAGCGCTTGCCAACATTTTTACATGGAATTGGTTTTAATTCTAGGCAATCCTAGGGGATATTAAAAAATACCACCGAGAGGAACTAAAGTTATAAATTTTAATGTTCACAAAAATTAAAAGGTCACAGAGAATATACCCAGAACCACTAAACATATTCTAATGGATTTAAACTGGTATGCCTACTTGCAGTTGTGGACTTGTCTAATGGCATAATGTCATAAAATAACAGAAAACCCATCTATAATCAGGTAATTAAATAAATATAATGGGGCTATTTGCGGTAATAAAAATAAATGAGGGATATATGGTAAACCTGAATCCATAAAACGGGCAGAAATAAACCTGAAAGAATTCTCTGAAAGAGGATTTGAGAAGAACTAAGGACACTCTAAGATATGATAAATTTATTGTTAATATTGAAGCTGATTATTGTAGTGGGAATAACTCATACCCGAGGTTAGAGGCCTTTACTAGGCCAACGACATCATTTATGAGTTGACCGTCGTCAGTTTGAACCAGTAAGTGAATTAGTGCTGGAATATTGAGAAGAGAGTGAAGTGAATTTTAAAAGTAAAAAAAATATCAGGAAAATATGTGTCTTTTAAATTATATTATCTGTATGTCGACATCTGACAAATTATGGAGAGGCATCAAAAACGATATTCAAAACCTATATCAAAAGGAAGAATTCGATTGCTACATGAATCTAAAAAATCACATCGAAAAGTTTTGTATTGATGACTATGAACCGCTTCTGAATGAACAGCAAATCAACAATTGTGAAAAGTTGTATGGATTTATTGATGACTTTTTGGAAAGTCATGTGATTAAACTGCATCAAAAATATCGTCAAAATTTAAATGGAGAGGATTTATTGACTCGTTACGTAAATTTGTGGGAATCTTATCAAAATTCAAGCAGAGTTCTACATTTGGCTTGTGTAAAATTCAACAAATATTGGTTAATGGGCAACACACAACAGAAGGACGGGATAACTATTTCGAAAATATACTACCTTGCAATGGTTACTTGGAAAAAAATAATGTTTATACCTTTAAGTGCAGAATTACCGTATATGGCAGTAAGATATCTTCAGCAGAGTTCCAAAGATGTTGTATACACCAGTGTTGTACACTCAGCCATAGATTCAATTATAGAAATGGGGTCTGGTGAATCAGATGCGTTAATAATTTATAAAGAATGCTTTGAAAAGAAGTTTCTCCGGGGCGTTGTACAATTCTGCAAAAGTAAAAGGGAGCAATATTTAAAAAGTAATTCCTTGAGCAGTTACTTAAACAATGTGGACCATTTCAAGAGCAATGAGCTCTTGTATTTTAAATATTCCCTACCACCGATGTCACGAGAAAAACTAACAGAAATCCTCAATAAAATATTCATTCCAGGTAAATTTCAAAATTTCTGTATTGAATTCAAAAATTTACTACGAACAAATAACCTTCAAGAACTGAAGAAAATCCACAATCAAATGAAAAAGATTTTCACTAAAACGGATTCATTTGAGAAAGTTTTTAGAAATTATGTCTTCCAAGTTGGAGTAAATATCCTTCAAGACTACAACGGTGATAACAAGGGATATGCTGACGCTATTTCCACATTTCACAGCAAATGTCAGAATTTCATTGCAGTTGTTTTCAAAAACGATCTCAGGTTCGAGTCTGTTCTGGATGATACAATTCAAACGTTACTGAGTGCTCATTCAGAAATGTCCGCCTATCCAGCAGAAATATATTGCAGAAACCTTTCATTTAACGAAATTTACGTTTATGATAGTGACAATTTCGATTTCGAAGATGATGGTGCTACACGCTTGTAGTCTTCACCATTTCTTCTGTTTTGATCTAATAAGTTATTTAGTTTATACAAAGATAGAAAAATGGTCAGTCTATATTTTAAGACACTTGTACTACTACTGAAAACCTATGTAATAAAGAAATAAATAAATTTAAGGTACTTACTCTTCTTATGTCACTATACCTACATATTTTATACTGTAATAAATTTAGTCCCTTATAGCTTTTCCTCAACTAGAACTGTCGCATTATCTTCCCTCTCACGCAGATATGGTGACATAATTGCTTGTGGCGACTTAAACATTAACTTTCTGGTTTGAAATATCTGCAGTGATTCTTTTCTTGATTAACTTCTTTACTTAGACCATAAGCGCTTTGCCTACCTTCCTCAATACTGGTACACCCTTACAGCTGAATCTTCATTTGACGACCAATCCCCGAATAGTCACATTCCATAGAAACCTATCTACTCTAAACATGCTTCACAATGATATTCTGTTCATGTACTTCAATTTTTCTGTTGAGAACTGCAGATCATCTGATATTGTAAACTTCCGTGATACCGAAATATTGCAAGACGTTTTATGGTTCCCTGGGGTGATATCTATCATCCTCATAGTCTCACTGAGAAGGCTTTTACTTTTGGAGTCCATGTTAAGGAATTGCGCTCCCTCAAAGTCTCTCACGATTCGGATAAATGCAATACTTTGTTTTTCTCCTAAAATACGGATCTTAATTGAAGAAAGAGAATTTTCGTATCATAGGTTTTCAATATCTAGAGATCTGATCTCACTGCTTATGGGAGTATGTGTAACCTCTAAGGTTAAGACAGTCAAACGTGAATAATTCAGGAAATCTCCGGTTTAACTTAAGAAAGCATGGTGTTCACAGTAGGATGAAGCTGGAATGCGAACTGGATCTTGATTACGTATTAGTACGAATTTTAGCATAAAACCCTTAGCTTCTCCGTCTGAATTCATAACGGTGGTTGATTACCTTTGATGAAGTATACAGAGCTTAAATTTCTAGCTGAACAGATCATGTAAACTCTATTGTACACAAAATATACGGTGGACTACGTAGACCTTGGGCCCCTACTCCCACCCCTCTACCCATTCGTATGAAACTGGTGCAAGCACTTATTTTTCCAGTCAGTTACAGAAACATAATAAATTCAGATCTAGACTCAAGTTTTAGCAAGTTAACAACGGCATTCAACTCACGCAAGGGATACGTGTTTCTTTCAAGGAATCATACTTCATACGGGATTGTACTGCAGAGTACCTGTATAGTTGCTCTTTTAAAACTTTTAGAAATGGGTAGCAAGCCTTTTCCAGATACGCGTAAAAATTGCAGGAGCATTCTACGTAGATCCTTTGGTAATTAGCTGAGACTCTACTTATGAAGCGAAAAATTTATTCAATGAAAGCAATACTTTATAATAGGTGCAAGAATTTGTAGATCCTGTGAGTTCTGTTCTTTGAATTCAGAAAGTTTTCGAACTGATATAATATTTCAAGACCTTAAGTTTATTTTCTACAGTTCACTTGTGCGACCTTTAAGGCAATCCATTCGGAACTTCAAACGAGTTTGTTCACAAAGAGCTGTTTTTTGACTATCTGACGACTCAGAAAAGGTGTTCAGAAGAGGTGTCCCTTCTGTATTTTATTCAGACAATGCAACCACTTTCAAGAAGTCAATTTTTGAACTTCGAAAGTTTAAAAATAAAATACACTCCATGACGGGATGAGTTCTGGGAGCGGCAGATCAAGGCGGTAAAGCACGCAATTGAAGCAATTCGTCGTTCCACTTTGAATTTTGAAGAAATACGTGCTGTACACATGTAGAAAATGTTGTGAACTCTCGGCCAGTAGTACGTTCGGTTTAACCCCTCTCTCTATAGCCTATTTTCTTGCACTGTCAGTTTCTACAATAACCACGAATATTGCTAAAGTGGTGGATAAGCAAAATATGGGAAGGATGAAAGCAGAAATGCAGAACTTTGTCAATACTTAGGAAACAGTGGTTTTCGGAATATATCAAACAGCTTCAATCTTTGCAATCACAGCCGTCAAACTAAGTCATCAACGTTTACTAAGAATGCTGCTGTATTGTTGTACAATTCGACATTTCTTAGGGCATTCTGACATTTAAGCGTTATTGAACTCACAATGAAAGCTTACTTTTATTTATTTTGTGATATTGTTTTCCCCTATGTGTTGTATGTTTGTAAAAGATTGATAAGTTACACAATTACTTGAAATTCTTACCCCTTGAATTACCTTCTTGGTATTTGTTACTCTCCTAAAAACAGTAATTGTATTTTCTATACTGATCTTTTAATTCTTCGATTTCAATTTTTGACTCTGAATCGTATTGGTAAATCCAGTTTTTATTCCCAGAGCAATTTGACCACAAAATTTCTCCATATTTGTTTCGATCCTATTCAAACTAAAAGACAACATTCCAAACCCTGAAAGTTATGCTTGAGGCGCAATATCCTAACATTTTTTCAGCAGTCTCCTGAGCACCAACTCAGCCTCTTCCTTGAAAATTTCTTTGACTTTTACGACGATATCTTCACAGACAGATGTTTCAAAATTCACTTTCACCGTCGTTATCCTTCTCAAAGTTTTTAACCCAATAAAAATTAATGATTTCAAGACTTGAAGTGTTGTCCAAATAAAACTTCAGAAAGGTCCATTGCAATGGTCGTACGGATCCTAGATTTTAATTTTTTTTAATATTGTAAGAAAAGCGAAATTAAAAATTAACCATTCACACAAGTAGTAAAACTTTTTAAATTACCTTTGGGAGTTTTATTTTCTATTTCCACTTACGTCTTTTCGCAAACTAGTTGAGCTTAGAGAAGTACTGACATGAATTCTTGAGTCATATTTTAGCACTTTCCTACTCATCTTTTGCGTTATTTCCGGATGAATGAATCAAATCGTTTCGCAAAACTTATAAGATTTGTGTTGAAATATACCCTCATTTATACAAAAGTAAGTAGTACGACATCAATTGGTATTCCGCATAAAACCTAACTATGAACAACAACAGTCCCTTCTTCTTATCAGCCTCACCAATTGAGGAGCCATTTATCCCCCCAGCTAAAATATGAACCTTGGGGATAAAAATGAATGACATAATCGGAATCAGATGTAATATTTTTCCGTGAAAATGCCAAGAGATTATCACACAGAAAAATGACCTTTTTTCGGGAGCATCGATTACAATGACATTCGAAACATTGTGTTAACAGAATAGTAGTGAAAGACATGAATCGCCGATTATCTTTATCCCATCGGCATGAGCAAAACATTCAGTTTCATATTTTGCAGATACAAAATGCCATAACAAAAAAAACCCTTGTTAGAGCTTTGTCATCATTTTTTTCTCTGGTGGTACTCTATATAAGTAGTTTGGGCCACATATTGCTATAACCACGATTTGAGGACAACTTTTGCCAGTTATGGAGACAGGGAAAACTTTTTGTTACGTGAGAAAAATTCTTTTCTTTTGGGTTTTCTTGCCTATGTTACTGTCAACAAACTTTTCAAGATGGAAAAAAAGTTACTTTGATCCATTGCGTAAATCTTTTCGAGAGTAAAGTTTATTTCATTTTGATGTTCAGAGTTGAAGTTTGTTAGGGAAATTAAATTACTTTTTGTCTACTAAAATGATGAAGTTCTGCGGAGTTAATGTATACAGCAATTTTAGTATATGATTATAATTTATAGAATAGCCACTTCTACCGCCTACCAAAAAATATATATTCATTAAGAAAGAAATAAACTATATAAAATGGTTCACAACGAGTTTCACCACTGCACTTATTGTTAAATATTTGAGGGCCCTCACAGTTTTTATTTCACAGAATAGATAGTTTTCTTAAGTGTGAACCTTTAATGGAAATGTGGGCGCCACTAAACCCTAAAGTTATATCGACTTTTCTCCATTTTACGAAATCTCAGGGGAACCATGGGTGAAGTGAGAAGTCAACTTGTAGGAAATTTAAAAATTCAAGAATTCCTTCCAAATAAAAGTTTAACAACTAACAACAACCCTAACAACCTAGTTACCCACTTACTTGTTATTTATTTTAGAAGAAGGTGCACTATTATTTATCATGGTAGTTTTTGCTTCAGTTTATTTACACACAGGGTGTTTCGGGAGGAAAGGGAAGCATTTTAAGGATATATTTAGGAGGTCAAAATAATATCTAAAGTAAAAGTAAAGTAAATGATGAAAGAACACCTTTCGTCTTGCATGCAAAGATAGTCGTTTTTCCTGTAGCTCTAACTTAAACCACTTAAACTGCTTGCAGTTCGCTCACCTTCGTTATCATCTGGTTTAGGTTTAACACCTCATAGTGGACTAAATCCTTTATATCCCACTAAACACAGAGCATCACCTTACGTGGGTGAAGACTTGCTTTAGCCTGCGGTTCCGAAATATCTTCTTTGCTTATTCACTGTCTTCTGCGGTTGACATTTTTGTAGAGGATCTATTTTTCGTCACCAGTCACACTATTCGGTGCAAAAATGGTTCATTCCTGAGACGTGACTGCAGGGAGGAGCACACATTCATTCTCTGTACGCGATTAGACTAGTAAGTTCGTGAGGAACGCATTGACCCAACTTGCGGACTTCCGCAGTTATTACAATGGGATTCGTCAAGTTCCACAAATCTTCCAGAACGAGGCTATTCTTATAGACTGTAGTTTTTTGAATTTCTGAATCCACCTTTGGCTTTGACTTAGACTTATTGTGCCTTCTTAATACACTGCATTAACATTTCTTGCACTTTCAGCCGCATTGTTGCCTTTATTGAACCCATAAAGTAGACAGTGGTGGATATGCTCTTTTGTCACTTCCATATTTCATTGAGACCCCCCCCCCCCCTATTTTGGAATAATGCAATTTCGTGTTTTCGGAGATCGCCACGTCTAAGGCGGATAAACTCCTTCGAGAATTGGGTTAAGACAGTGATAATAAGTTTACATGAATTAAACTCTACCTTTATTAAATCACTTTTCTTTTTTTAATTTAAGATTAATGAAAATGAAAATTGAAGAATATAATCATCCATCATCCAAATTGCTTTCATTCAGATTCAATTCTAAATCTCGCTTAACTACTGGAAGACCAAATGAATTTTATGGAATATTTTATTGTCAGCAGCAGTATATCAGCAATTTTTAGACCTCAATTTGACTCGAACTGAAAAACTTATGAATCTAGAGCCACTGCCTTACCAACTGACACAAAAATGCAATTAGGTTTTAAGTCCATATTATAGGAGAAAAATTTACATAGCATTCAGTGGAGAATCCTAACACACCACCCAACATTTTTTAATACAAATATAGAGTCTGCATTTTAATAGAAAAATTTAAAGGCTTTCACTAATCACAAAAAAGCCTTCAAGAGTTGTTGTATGTTGACGTAAGCCCTTTTGCATAGATTACCTAACGCCGTACTTCTAAAAAGCATTGAAAACTCCGTGCATATCTCTCGGTATCAGACACGAGAACCATAATACAATTTCTCTAAAGTCGAGAATTTTATGTTCCTTTATCAACAGGGCAACAGCTTTTGCTTTCGAACAGACATCTAGGTGGATGTTTCCTAATTAAGTTTTTCCATTTCAACTTTGTCAACAAATTCATTTAACTTTAGTCTTTTAATATGAAGCTGCATTATGGCAGAGATAAGTTCAACTGTTGGCTCTGGCTGATTCTATTTTGCACTCCTTCTAATAGTAAGCATTTCTGAGATGACTCCTTTTATCTTTCCTAGTCACTTTATTCTTTAACTTTGCGCTATACATTATATTACTTCGGATTAAAATCTTGCTTTTTAGATTATATTCAGAGCAGAACAATAATCCTGATACAAAAATGGCAAAGGTTATGATTTTAATTAACTTTCTGACAATTTTATACCCACTCTTGTTTACATCTAATCAGAAATGGTGTCTTTGCAATTTTTAAGGTACCCTTCATATTTCTTTCAGTATTAAATTAATAAGAGGCACTCCTTCCATTTAAATTTTTACTCATCTCTCCGAACTTTACCTACTGACACTAGGCATCTTATATTATGTGTGTGGGGAGTGTTTTGCATGCAGACGTAATAATTATTACAAGTGATAGACCTGTTCAACAAAAGGAAAAAATACAGCAGTTACACGTAATGCACTCAGGGTGACACCTTCATAAGATACAAAGTTCTTGTAAAATGAAAATAAATTTTAAAGTGCCGAATCAATTTATACAGTTCTAAAGTACTCAAAAACAAACATCAAACACAGATTACCCAAGAATAAGATTTTATGAAAATTAAGGTAAAAGCTCAAGTTATAACCCAAGATTGAATTGACATGCGGAAAAACATGGCTGAAGCGACGTAGTCGAAAATCATATCTAACTGCAGAGTTGAGAACAACATTGAGCTTGCTTAGAGAAGAGGAATCGGACTTGCAAAAACTTTTACATTTAAATATGTTTAGATTCACTATAAGGGATTCATCAAAAGCAGTACGTGTACTTTGAGGGATAAATGCACGGAACAGGGCAATTGGCGAAGGGATCTATAGACTCTATCCATAACGACGTTAAGATGATCTAACCAGTCAAGTTTACTACTAAATGTGTTGCCCAAGTCTTTTACAGACTTACTATTAGATTATTAACGTAATTGGTGGGAGCAGGAAGTATAAGTTGTATTTCTCTAAATAAAAGTAACCTTCCATTATGAAACATTCCATATAAGGTCATTATCTGCAGCCCAACGATAGATCCCCGCTAGGGATGCGTAAAACGATGTCTTCTACCAACCCAAACGGTCGAGACCTATAACTGAACATCGTCGACGTACATATGGAAGGAATATTCTTAGATACGATAATTATCAGGAACTTTTTCCCGAACGGATACGACAATAAGGTTGTATATCACTGATGGAGAGCTATTGATGCCATAGAAAGAAAAGGAATTATGGAAACAGGACTATGTTCTCCGTTCTTCAGAATTGGATCCTTTGAGATTGGGAAGTTTTTTCAAGACAAGACAAAATGCGAAGTAGTTAAATTAGAAATAAAATAAAAAAGAAGTAAATTTAAAAAAAAATCCGACTGCGTTAAAAGCGAACTTAAAAGATGGAAACAAGATGTTCTACTTCACTCTCCGATCCCACCGCCCGCAAGTACACAGCAGATGTCCGTGTCCATCCGGGCGCCATGCGCTAGTTCCCTCCTAAACTTATTCTTCAGAGTGTCATTCGTACTCGTCCTATCGTCCGCCATCAGCGGAATTTGGAAAAAGTGGAGCGCATAGAGGATATTTATCAGCCTAAGCTTTGGTCTAATAATCAGCTAGAATTTCTAGAAATTTACTCAGAAGGCAACCATATAGATGAAGATATACTTCATTCATACGTAGATAGTTTCTGTATAAATTGACGTCCGTTGTTTTTAATGACTACTTTAGAAATTAAAAACTTCTTTTTATCCAAGATCTCTGCGAATAATTTAATTCTTCCTCTGCATCTTTCTGTTCCATTTTACTAAATTAAAAATACAAGGACTTGGAGTTTTTCGGCTTTCATAAATGACAATGACACAAAGTGGAAGCACAATACGTCTGGGAGGTTAAGCGGCCTTCAGCGCGCTAAATTACGACAAAGGTGGTACTAGACTTAAATCAAAACCAGCACGGAAATCAACAGAAGCTGCGCTTCACCAGCTGGTGAAAGTGACAGGGGAAGAACTGAGTACAGGAAGCATAACTTTGGCCACGTTGATGGATATCGAAGATACCTCCAACAAAATCCAATATTAACTGAAAATTGCCTTGTTAAGACGTGACGTCAGTGAAATAGGTGGACAAGATGCTGAGGAACAAGGTAATCAGGATTCAGATCGGTCATATGAGTGTTAGAGAAAAAGTCACCAGAATGCCTAAAGGGAGGTCTCTTCTGTGGAATAACACCAGAAGGCCCAAAGGGTGGTCTTCTCTTCTACCCTTAAAGAGATGGGCGTTCACGTCTTAGCTACTTGGATGAAGTGGCGATTGTCGCGAAGAGTAAGATGATGTCCACTGCCGCTGATATCATGAGGAACTCTCTAAGTGGTAGAAGGCAGAGGGATGAAAAAGAACCGATATCAGATAAATGAAAAAAACGATGATGACTTAACCATTATAATATAATATAAATATATATAATATAATATTATACGCTAATTTATGTTAAATTTTATATTAGGAAATTTTCACCCGTTCTTGAGTGAATTCTTGTACGTCAACTTTAAACTGTACCTGGAAATCATAAGCGGAAGATCGCGCGAAAATTAATGAACAAATAGCAAAATTTTAAAATAGTTCGTCACCTCTTATCTGTGATAAACTTTAAACCAAAAATTGCAAATATAAGCGAAGAATGGACTTCGAATTAAATGAAATAATATAAATTTATTTACATTACCATAATGAACAACCATAAAATATCGATATCTGTTAGAGCGAAAAATCCTTAAGGTATTTGAAAATATGGCAAATCTCATACACGATGCTCTGGTGACGTACTTAAAAAAAAAGTCGCAAAGCTTGGACACACGCAATTATTAACGTGAATAAGAATAAGATATAATATGTTCCATTGCCTGTAACAGTCATGAAATAAGGCTGTGTCACAGAGTAAGTCATATTTTTTATACCCGAAACACTGGATGAGGTATTAAAAGAGTCAAAGTAATTAGGATACAAAATATTTTAATATAAAAGTTCATTAGTGAATATACATATGCCTCTGAGCTTTTGTTTAAATAACTATGAAATTTAATAAGTAAAAATGTTTCTTGAAAATTAATTGGGAACTTAGTAAAAGGTTAAGGTTTTTTGGATTTTGAAACTTTATCTAGGTACAAAACTGAAAAAAATATCTATAAATATACATTTTTTCTGCATCTGTTGTAATCCCTCGCAGATAATTTGCACTTCGTATTAATTAGTGATATGCTCCTTTTGTTCTCCTTCGCCAAGTCATTCATAATTCGGACGAATTTCCCTTTTCCCCGGGGCATGCAATCAATAATTCTTATTAACACCCGTTGTGTTCTAAGTCTCAAAAAGCATTGAGATGAACTTGTTTCTGACAAAAATTAGCTTTGGCTCCAAGGGTAAAAATTTCTTTTCTGGATAGAGCACAAATATTCCTTGAACAATAAATCGATAATCTTGAAAAATTGCTCCCTTTTGCTTCAATGGCAGGAAAAACTGAGGGGAGCTTAACGAATGATATCTTTGAAATTTTAGGTGCCGCCTCTGGCATTCAGTATAATTGAGATACTCGTAAGATGTGTCTATTTTAAGTGAAATTCCCAAGGATAAGAAACAAGTTAGTTACGTTAAAGTCTGAGATGTATTTTCATGTAAAGCAACCCTAACAGGATTTTACACCGAGAAAATTTAATAGGTCTGTTGGAATTTTAGTCAAAATGTGTGAAACAGAAACGTACACAGAGTTAATTAATTACTGTATGTAATAAGTAACATAAATTCCAAACTTAATGGGTTAATTAAAATCAAGACACTAATTTAAGTGAAGATTGAAAAAGCTGGGGGGTTATTCCCTATTACAATATTGTAAAAAATTCTGTTCGAAAACTCAAGAAGCAATTCTCTATTACAAAAATGTCTAAAATTCAATTCGAAACTGTAACAATATTGTGACATTTGCGTTCGAAAGCTAGTAGGATGTCGAGCAAAACGATATTGTTATAAAGAATAGCAACTTACGACAATTTCGCACTACAGTTTTGATTCGAACGCATTTTAGTTTCGTAATAGAGAATAACCCCCCTGAAGTCTAGACAGCAACAACTTTTAATTTCTTACCGTCCGTTTACAAACCCATTCCTTTATTCCGCATTTATAGCAACCACTGACTGAGGGATGCTTTGATGGATCAGAGCAATGTAACTCCCTGAGAAAACGCCTATTTTTGGGAATTATGTTTTGCAAAAATGAAACAACCGATTGATTTTAAATATTCTACATGTCTTTCTTAATAATAGAAGAATGCATCCATATTTTTTTTATCACTTAAAGTTTACTAATGTGTCCGTGTCGCTACGATTGGCAGGCATGATGGCGACCGTTCTAGTTATCTGAAATAAAAAATTTAAAAAAAGTATATTAAATACTATACTAGAAGGTGGAGAATGAATCTAAATCGGAAGTTTTAAAATGGAAATTGCAAAAATATTTGCCGTATGAAAATCAAAGTATCAAAATGACCTTGTTGAGCTTCATAGACTGTGGGATTTCCATGAGAAACTTTTTGGGGATTTTAATCTTCCACGTTTAGACTGGACTCCTTTGGACTTTTTCGAGTTCTTTTTGACATATAATCTGACACATCAAGTCGAACATATATTGCAGTACGGCTTGCAACAAATGAAGAAGATGTCGGTTGATTTGACATTTGTGTTCGAACCAACTCTAACCTATATTGACGTGCTTGGATCAATTTGTTGACGAAGTTCTTGTTATATCCTGCTCCTCAGATCTTCTTTAGTATTGCATTATCAATTTAAATTCATACTTTTTCATTTTAATTTAACGTTTGATCAAACTGAGTTAATGCTTAACCAAACTGTAACCAACTATAAATGGAACTATTACAAATAAATTTAATGTTATTTTTAAATGAATTTAATGATTACACAATTAGAATTCACGTTTGGGTAAAATAAATCAATGTTTTTCCAAATGAATTTAATAAATTTAATTCACATTTGCGCAAATTTAATTCACTTCAGATGCCTATGATTATATCAGCAAAATTGACGAGGATTATTTGGATTCACCTGACTCTGTTCATGCGGTTCTTCTACTTAAGTGTGCTTCATTGCTGGCAGATCCCCTAACCATTTTGTTTGGCATGTCTTTGCGTTCTGCGGTATATCCTGGCCCTGGAAGTTGTGTTTTGTTATCCTCCCTCACAAGAAAAGCAATTGTAGCTTAATTGGAAACTACATACCAATTGCTAAATTTTCACCAATGTATCACCAAGCTTTTCGAAACTATTATTTGTGAATTTTTAACATTTCAATGTCATTCTTTTATATCAGTTACATAACATGGCTTTTAGAAATGAGCGGACGCGCATGAAATCCACCTAGCATTTATACCATCTTTAACATGGTTCTTGCCAAGCTTTTCCTCGCATTTGTCAGAAAGTGTTGATGTCTTTTCTGGTGTGCCGCAGGGCAGTCACCTTGGAATTCTGCTATTTATGTTGTTTGTAAATAATTGATTTCTTTTTCGTCCGAACATTCTAGCCTAAGCTGATGATTTAAACATTTTTAAAACATTTTCAGCTGTCACTGACTCTCAGCTATTGCAAGTCATTCTTGATATAATTTGTGTTTGGTGCTTTAAAAACAAGATTTTTTTGAATATTTGGTTTCATTAAACACTGGTCTAGGTAACTGGATCATCCTTATGTGTTGAGATCTTTCTTTTGTTGTTTAAATTTGATTCGATTGTTTGGATGCATCATTTCGATGTTCATATTCAGCGGAATGGGATTATCCAGCAGCGATTTTTTCGCTTTGCTCTTCGTGGACTTCATTGGAATAGAATGGAATTTATGGAATTTATTTATGCTCGCTCAATTATGGCTTTTATGAACCTCTGTCTACTATGTCCAGGAATTTTAACATTTTTGCTTGCAATGTTGATTTCAATATGAACAGGGAATCTATGAACAAATTTTCTATATATATATATATATATATATATATTATAGCTCTATATTTTAGTTGTTTTGGTGAGTTTGTTCTTGTTAATATCATTAAACTTCTCTTTTTTTAGTTCTTTAGGTGAAGGCTAAGAGTAAAGGTAATATGCTACCAAAGTTCAAGTACCAAAAAATCACAAAGCATTTGGAAAAATTCTTAATTTGTCACACCATCTGCAGCTATGATCTGAAAAGCAAACAGTTTGTGGCAATTGAGATGATTAACTCAAAAACTTTATGTAAGCTTGAAAAGAAGACTATTACATCACGAATGTTTAACGTTTTTTTGGCCAGACCTCGCAACGGAAAATTCTTTTATCGAGGCAATGATTTTAGTGTGGTGACAAGGGAAATTAATGCACATAACTGCCCCACTGCTTCTAATTAAAAAATATCGGGCTTACATGAAGAGAAAATTGAAGAAGGCAAAATCCAAAGTCAAGTTTGAAAAGGATTTTAGAAGTTAGTGGTGAAAGTAGGCGAAGGACATGGACATAACAGCTATCGAAACGGCTGCATCGACGAAGGTCAGTAGGAAACTTAAAGCAAAAACTTCGCACTTTTGGAAGAAAAGTAATTTTCTTAACTTTTTCTCCCATAATTTTCCTATTTTTTGTAATATTAAGTTTTTTAAGATATTGCACATCCTAGGGGAGGGAAATTAAGAAAAGGAGATTGGAAAATTTCAACCTGACAAATGTTACAAGTATGCTCAATGGCTCCGCAAGTACAATTTTCATTAGCAGCCCTGTGCAGGATTTGGCCCCACACCAACAGAGGGGAAAATCTGAAGATATGCGCCTCAGCCAGCTCCTGAAAAAGAATTCCTGTTGTTTTTCATTTCCTGGTAAGTGATTTTTCTCTAAAAGTTCACGAGCTGAAATCAAAATAGTGCATAAAGATTTTCGTGTTGGACGGTTTTTCAAACTAATCCTAATAGTGCTGTTTAAGATCCATATCAAAACATTAATTCTAAGCATTGAACTTGTATTTCATAATTTCGGCACTTCTTCCCAGAATTTAAATTACCTATTTATACCGCAGTGTCCAAATGTAATGTAGTGCAGGTTAAAATGGAATCATACATAATTTGCATGTCATGCATAATTCGATTCCAAAACAACAAATTTTGAGGAATTTACATTTACAAAGTTCTATCTCTTCTCTCTTCAAACAAAATTAAAATTTTATGAGATTCACCTGGGCGTTACTAACAATTATCCTTTCTGCATCACTCATCCTAGCATTGACACTCAAAAGCTTTTAACTTACATATCTTACTTTCTCATTGTGTACTATTTGGCTCTCGTATTTTTCATATTCATTCTGTTGTTGTCTGTTAAATATTTCCTCTTTCTTTTATTTGCTAATGTATGGTAAATTGCAGTAATTGTAATTTTTTTTCAAATTACTTTTAGGGAAACTATTTCCTTGGTCCATTTGAAACCACCGCGTAATTCCTTTATTGTAATGAGAAGATATTTACTACAAGATTTTATGGCGTTGCTTTTATCTTTAACGGTCTCTAGTGGTTAATGTTCGCTGGGTATTCCGTGTTGAGTTTTACCAGTGTTCTTCCAGGAGTAGATATTTGCCCGACTTTTTATTTCAACAATTCTCGGTAGCACGCAGCCAAGTGTATCCCCTTTATGGAGATGTGGCTCTAAACTTAAAACTGCTTTAGCAAAGTGATGAGGATTGCAATTTACAAAAGTAGAAAAAGATAGAATGTATAAGTGTTAGGTTTAAAAGCTTTTTTGCTTTTCTGAATTTCACTTAATACTTTCAGATTTCAGAATTTTTATAAGTACCTCTTGCAGTAGTTCAGATGTTTGTTTTCTCCAAGTTAGTGGCGAAGCAGGAGATAGTTTTAATACATTAGAAGGAAAGAAGTTATATAAAAACAATTACCAAAATTTTGACATATATTAAGAACCGCGGCCCAGCATTTTCTTTTTACTTAATGTCATTCGTGGTCTGCAACTAGTGTTAAAACTCTTTATTCTTTTGCTCCTTTTATGATACACCTTTTACAATTGCTCCTCTTTTGGCTGTTTTCGATCCTTCTACAAACTGTGCCTTTTACGATTATGCCAGTTTTAACCTCTTTAGGGACGAATTTTTTAAAGGTATTTTAAAAATGATTTATATTTGTGTTTTATTATATTTTACTCATTTTACATTGAAACCTATACAGCAAGTCAAAAAAAAAGGAATTACAATTGGATGAATTCGCCATTTTTGTCACTGTCGCCATTTTTGTCACTGATAGGTTTCACCAAGAATTTTGAAAGTTATAAAATTTAAAACTCTAAAGTATTTCAAAATTTTCAAAAAAAATATTTGTAATTCAGAATTAAAATTCACAAATTCCTTTATAAATTTTCTTATGTGTATCTCTTTTCTTCCTACCATATCCCAGTAGGAAATCAAGTAATTGATGAACACGGTGTGAATGAAGTAAAGAATTACAGAAAAGGTAAGAAAATAAAAAATGTTAAAGGCAGATTAATGCAGATGACATTATACTAGAGGAATTTCATTTTGTTTATTTCTTAATTCCTACTGGGAATGCATTCATTACTTCATTAGTGATGTAATGAGCATATGTACACTATGATTTTAACACAGGGCTGTCATTGGAAATTCATGAATAACTCTTTAGTACATTATTCTATCATTGATGCGTTGAAGAAAGTTTAAGGGCAATCATTGCCATTCTACAGTTTTCTTTTACTCTGACAAGCATCCATGAGCTTTTTTATAGATTTCAGAAACACAAATAAACAAGAAAACTAAAATTCCGCAGGTACAATACCCTTTGCATTACTCTCTCTGTAACATTCTTTATTTCCTACCTCTTTACATAAGCATGTCATACTTATTCTTCCAAGAAATTATTCATTCATTTGGAAAACTGACGGGACGTTTCCTAAAAGCACAACAGCAAAGAATCGGCCGCTTTACTGATGTTGGTTGTAGGGGATGCGAAGAGGAAATAGAGACTATGGCACACTTTCTGTGCCACTGTCCGCCACTCTCGGCGAAAAGGTGTAGACACCTGAGGCACCACTTTCTTGACGAACTGCATCAGGCAGCCGAGAAGGGATTGGAGCGTATCCTGGCTTTTACTAAGTCGACAGGGTGGCTGAGTTAACGGTAGAATCCATCCCGCCTACTTGTATTCTCGGTGGAAGAGCAATGGGCCCGGAAGTGGCTTAAGTTCAAGAGACCCTCGTGATCTCACACCCTCTCCAAAAAAATTATTCATTACCGTGCTCATCAATGGCATGAATATTGAATACTTAAATTAGCACGGTCACGCCAGCGCTTTATTAGTAAGAGATCTATCTCATGTTGTAATTAGTTTATCATATAATTTTCTCTTAAAGTTCTTGCGTGAATCACCGGTCGTTCACGACGACGTGAACATGTTAACCCCTTTTTTGTTCTCTGACATTTTCATCAATGAATCGATGAAGGAATAATTTACCAAAGAGGCAATTCATGAATATCCAATGATATTCCCCTGAATATATAGTAGTAAAGTGGAAATCATGTCGTAAACGATAACTGCAATACGACTAAAATTGAACAATTAAGCCAGTAGCTCTACCAGTCAGCTCCGCCAGCTAACCTCGATTTCTAGTATTAATAGCATCACCGAATACGGCTTTCCATGCCTAATATCAATTCTTTTCTCATAAGTGAGATTTATTATTTCGGCATGGCGCATATTTTTCAACATATTCTTACTACGCCTGTGTTTGGGAGTGCGTAAAGTTACTCAACACAAAAAATCAAAAACCCTTTTGAAATAACTAGCTTCAGGCAAATTAGTCTTCTTCATTTCCTTTATAAGATTTTTGGAACACCAGACCAACACAGCTGTTTCTAAACATGGTTTGTTAACAAAACTGTTAAACAATACTGAAAAGGTTCGAAGGCTGGGTCTAATATGAGCGTTGTATAAGAGCGGTTGGCCAGATAAGGCAAATTATTTCTTGCATTAATGCAGGGAACCCAGTACTTCATCGAAAATATATGATCCGTTCGACTAAGATTATTGAATATTTGAATCCTTAAGATGTTTAAGTTAGAAGAAGATTAAATACCCCAGTAAAGAAAAGACGTGAAGAGGGGCGTAAGAGGTCCTGCCCAAAGGACCTTGCTTTCGGTTACGTATATTATTGTCAATCTTCTATTTTGTTGTAAGGAAAACATAAGAATATTATCAGTTAAATTTTATTGCAATGAAGAAGGACGAGGGAGGAATACAGTTATTAAAACACCAACTGTCAAAGTACTCATATAGACTGAACTCCGAGATTGTTATTTAAAAACTTTTAAAGTGCAATTCCTGCAAATTCTTGCAAATAAGTTGGGTTTTCACGAAATACGCAAATATAAGTGTTCGTATTTAAATACAACTATTGTGTTCTCACGAATAAATCCAATTACGTATTATATACACCCCAGGTAGCATGTCCTTTGTAGGCACTATTTGTTGCTTTAAAAAATATTTTGAAAGAACGACACATTGGGAAATTATGTGTATTTAATACACATTAAAAGAGGAGAAGTATGAAATATGTTTTTCCAAAAAAAGTCATAAGGAAAGACGCTAAGAACGTGCCTGAGAGGCATGTGTTCCCAACTAAGAATTAATTTTATTTATCAGTGGGTGTCGTACAATAATTTAACTTTAAACGCAACAAAGTCTCAAAATTCCAGGCAAATGGGTACGGTTTTTATACAGCTTGCCTTGCCGCTATTTATCTTAATTGAGAAGTTATTTTTTTTTGTTAGTAGATAAAGGAAACAATTTGGGGAATGATAAAGAAGATTTACTTGATGAGTCATCAAGTCATCAGAGTGATAGATAATTATGGTGATTTTGTGAAAACATTTCTACCGAAATCCGAGAGCATCTGATCAGAGTTGTTATCATACCATTAATCAATTATTGCGATATTTGCTACAAATTACTGATGCTGTTGTCTTTTAATCACGTGCGGTGTTTCGAGCATATTCCAATAAGATATTATTTTGGGTGCCTTTAATTTAAACGATTACTTGAAGTTTTCACATTACATAACATTAACTCGATTGATTCTTAGTACAAGGGTCTGATGACGCTTATTCGTTGGAGTTTATAAAGGCTTACTTCGAAATACAATGTACAGGGCATCCCAATTAAAGTGACCAAGCGGGCGTGATAGGTCTTCTTGAGGGAAACCAAAAATTGTATGGAAGTGTGTATAACACTAGTGGCTTTGAAATGAGTTCTTACTCACTCTCCTGCTCTTCTTCGTTTAGGAGCTATAAATCCTCAAAGTCAAAATTTTGGCATTTATTTACAATTTTTCACAAATTTCCTTTCTTATATAATTTGGAATTTTCATAAGTTTCCTCTTAATTTGATATACAACATCAGCTATGATTTTTCGTTATAACCTGTCTCGAAGTTGGCTATATTCTGCATTACTTTCTATAGACAATAAAAATATTTCTGGATCAACCAAAAGTGGTTGAATTATGAAGAATTTAACTGAAAAGAAGGGCATGTCCTTTTAGTAGTTTATTAAAATAATTACTAAACTGTTTTCGAAATAGTTAAGACTACCACAATTGCTCTACGAGCCCTCCAAGTCAGGCCTGACAGAGTAAATAGCGTCGGTCGATACTTTTTGGCAGATCCACGGCGACTAAAATATCCTTTACCTTTTGCGTTGTTTCCGGAATTCGTGTTTCCAGTGGAATCTCGTATCAATTTTTGCAAATTAGACGTGTTCCTTTATGGTTCCTCGCGGAGAAAAATCCAACGCTGTTAGATCGGCTGATCTAATAGCCAACTAATAATTCCACCGCGTCCAATCCATAGAACAAAGATTGCGCATAATGAGGTAGCGTGTTGTCTTGATGAAATTTTTTTTTTTCTGAATGTTACTGACACCTCTTCAAATACTGAAGGCAGGTGAAAATGTTTCTTGCTCGTTTAATTCAAAGCAAACTAACTTAGAGAATTTCGTGTATTACTCGAACGTTGCATTTTACTGAATGGAGTTCCTCAGGCTATCGATCCAATAATGATTAAATTCAAACCACTTTTCTAACCCTGTTTGGCGAGATATTTATTTTTCGCCTCGATGTTTCGTCAGATATTTCTCGGCATCTGTCAGGAGGTCTGTGCACTCCAATATTTTTTCAACATTATTTTTTTATATTAGCACTTTGCAATAGTTTAGCTCACCATAAAGTACATATATGTGTCTGGCTTAAGTATACAAATCTCCTAATAATGAGGGATACACACGAAATTTTCAATCAGGGTTTGGTGTAATTGTGACTGGATATCAGTGAAACAGGACCTAATCTTCTCCTTCAAGGTTTGCGTGGTCGTGGGCTTGCTGATATAAACGCCTGACTTCAAAGAACCCTAGAGAAAGACGTCCAAAGGCATTAAGTTGCACGATTTAGGGGGTAACTCTAATCGCCGAAACGGGAGACCAAGGAATGTGTCGTGGAATAAACCAAAATATTTTACATAAATCATTTAATGCTCTAACCGAACAATTTATTAAAGTTTGAGATGGTCGACTCAGAACCGTTGGTCGATTTTCCAATCCGTATATACCTTTTAAGGAATAATGTGCTCATTCCGCTACTTTACATTTTTTAAAGCAAAATCGGGAATTTCACATAATCACATTCAATGGCCAATAAAGCGCCATTTTAAAAAGAACCTCCTCACTTGTACATGAATTCGCTCTTTTCAAAGAATTAAAATTATTCAACCGGCACAAATGATAGGCTGGAACTGGGAATCATAAGCTAAATGTATACCCTGTGCGAATTCAATTACATCGCAGTTGACTTCCACTTCAGGCATTTTCATCGAATCATTAGCTCCATACCAAACACATTTCATTTCCCGCATTATCTTGTTTTTACGATATTTATTCTAATATATTCGTCTTTATTACATTAAGGATCCATTTCCATGACAGCTTTGATTATGAAAATGTCCTTAGAAAGTGTAATTCCCGGAAGTACTATAACCATATACTTTCCCTTCGTGCCACCCTTGGTTTCAGAGAGTGGTAGTTGCTGGTTATCTTGAAAAGATATTGTTCGGAAGCTCACCTATTTTAGAAACTAGAAAGGCAATTGTTGGTAGGTACCTTAAAACTTATGTTTATCGTCGTCCAAAATATGGATCATATCTCACCAGGCGTTCATCAAAACCCTTTTATATACAAACTAGGCTGTACTGCCGGTTCCAGCACCGAATTACACCATTTTTCGTGTTTGAGGAGGAAATTCCTTTCCAAATGCCTGTAAGACTCTTCATTATCGCTTTTGTTGCGGCTGAAAATATTCCCCATTATTGTGCGCTTAACATCTGAAATTGCTGGGAATACTAAGCGCTAGTACGTGATGGTTCAACAGACCGATAACAACTTTTCAGATACCACCACCAAAGCAGAAGGTTCTACCAAGCTTTTGTTGGCCCATCTCTCCTTGGCATGTCTATGAATTGTATGCTTTAATATTGCAGATAGCTAGAAATGCTTCCAATAAATGTCGCATTTATGAATGGCGGTAGTTTAGGGAGAAGCCTTATTACGGCCTATAGGCTTGGTATGAATTGGCATTTTTATGACTAAGCGCAAAATTCCTTGCTGGTGTCTACATACGTATATAATAGATTTAACTTGAGCTTGGAAATTAGTTGCTACCAATTATAACTTGATTAATGTGTAAAATTAATAATTTCAGCTACTTCTAATGCAACAAGGCCTATCTAATGAGCTGTTGAAAAATATCTACACGTTTTATTAGGCTCGATTTGATTTATTTCGCTAGAAAGCAGCTTGAAACCCTTAACGATAAACTGCCCTATCTAGTGGTATTTAGAAGAAAAGGACAGTATAAATGGATACTACTTAACTTGGTCGTGGGAAATCCCAAATCAATTCAAATTTTCTACTCTCAACAGCAGAAAAGTCGCCTTAAGAAAAATCCACCTCCGTCAGGACTCTTTAAGGGAGTTCTTAAAAGCTCAGTTACCAATTATTGATTTTATTCATTCCTCCTCTGGGAGCTTATACGAAAAAGGAAAGAAAATTAAAGTGTCACTCAGATTCAGGAAACTGTTTGCCACAAGAGAATTAGCTAAAGAAATTCAGCTTATTAGTGAACTTTTGAACAGCAAAAACGGGCTCTCGGGATATTTTCTAAAATATTTGCCCAGTTGATTTTCAGATGTTTAGAAATATCTTTAGGGCAATTAAGAATTTTTGAATTCTTTGAAAACACCTTGAAAGGTTAATTGACACCTCAGCAATAAGCCGTAAATAAATAAATTGAAATATTTAATAATCAATAAATGGCAGAAAATTTTATTTGAAAATTTGGGGGATCAAAGGCTTTTCTAGTCATAACATCAATAAACTTGGAAGTGATAGTACTTATGAATGTAAACCAAAATCTCAATTGAGAGACGGTTGCGAAGGGAAGGAACAACAGCAAATATGGAACAGTTTGTTGTAAACTTTTAAGTTATTAACCAAGATGCACTGGAGACATTGTATATATCCGTGTTCTATGCCAGTAATCAGTGGTTAAATACCTCATAAACTACAACTTGTTTCACAAAAAAGCTATCGCCGATTAAGTGAATATAATAATTGATATGAAAAAAGGACTGGAATCGAATCAACGACTTCCCGACCAGAAATCCGCAAATGGAAGCAAGGTCTGGTCATTCCTATTCCTAAAAAATCTTATTCTTTACTATCGAGCGATTGCCGTCCTGTTAGCTTGCTATGCTTTCAGCAAAAGGATTGGAAAAAATGAAATAAAATTTCGGAACAGATTTCAAAGTGTGTGGAACTTCTAAGACTGGTAACCATGAGATTACTGTACTGTTGTTACTAGATTTTAGTAAAACTTTCGATTCGGTAAATCATTTGAATCTCATTAGGAAGCTTCCTAGTCAAGTCGGCTTCTCATCGACGAAACTTACTTTGACTAGAAGTTACCTGTAGAATCGTAGGCAATTTCTGAAGGTCAATGACTAGTTTTCTGATTCGTTGCTCCTTAAAAATGACAGATCACTGGAGATAAATCAATTTACCCTTTACTTCGTTACTAGTTTAGCCTTCTTTAACAGGTTCACTGCCACAATTAGCATAAAAGCTTTCGTGAGAGAACTACATGGTAAAATGCCTTTGTAGTGAGAGAGCTTTTAAATACCGGTCACTGGTGACCGGCATGGCAGTAAACATGTAAAGATCTCGAAACCCACCCACAACATACAAAAAGCGTCCAGAGAATCTTAACTATATATGCAGAGTTCTTATCATATTAAAAACGGTCCAAAAGTTTTACCGTACAAAAAACACATAATAAATTTTTGGTAAGAAAAAAGGAAGAATAAAAGAGTGTTTGTTAGATATATATTGTTGGTTTATCTAAAGAATTAATTTTCTACAAATGATTAAGAATTTGTTTTTAAGTCTCAGTTTCAAAATTAATTGCTTCGTAGATAAAAATTTTACTTTACAAACAATTTCCATTAAGAAATGACAGTAGTAGTAACTTAATTGAGACCATCTTTCACACGCTGTGCCTAATATCTAAAAATTTTGCAGTAATGTTAACAATCCCCTTAATATCAAAAGCTACCAAATTTGATGGGCAATTACGTTACATAATCTGTGCTTATTCCTAGCTACTCAAATAGCAAAATAATGACCCGGATACCATCTGTGATTCTCCAGTTGTTGATTCTAAGTAATCAACTCTACTCACAAAATGAGTCCAGCAACTGTCGTTGAATGTCACCACATAAATAATTCTTGTTCTGTTTGTCCTAATTGTAGTATACTATCTGCAAATAAGTCCCGAGCACTACCTTCTAAATGCAGAAAGGTTGTTATCAGCATTGGATTAGAATCAATCAATGCCCTTAGGAGCTTTACTCACCACACCATTGTAGAAAATCTGTTTATGCTAACAAAATAACAGAAAAACATAAAAGTTGAGTTTGCACAGTTTTGTAAATATTTGCACCCCTGGCATGTGTGTAAAGCGATTACACGTGGGGTGTGACAAGTAAATCCCATGAATCTAGCTTTCGAATTTAGGATACATCGAATGTATCCAGTTCATATATTGATTTTTTTTTTATATGTGAAGAGTGTGGCAATGATTTTGAAAACTAAATGGGGGAAAAATCCCCACTAACACTTTCACCCTTTAAGATTAGTGCCAAAAATAGGATATTACCATTTAAAAGGATTTAAGCTTAAATTTCGGAGTACTTAGTACGAGTACAAAGTGACGATGTGTAAATGATTTATAGAGCTTTACTGTTTCAAATGGTAGTTAAGACCTTTTTCCTCCCAAATGATGTCTTCAAATTCAACGCCCTCAATTTCCACTATAAGGCCTGAAGGCCATGAGTGATAAATAGAATTTTTCCCTTAAATTTTAACAATACTAAGAAGTCACGTAATATATTAGGACAGGACATTCATCATTTCCGCTTGAACACAGAATTATAAGCTTTTAACACCCCCGAAATAGGGGAAATCTATTAATCAGAGCTTGACAACTAAATCAAATAGATTTGATTAGCATCATTAATGATTGTTATGACGTGAAAACATTTAACTTCCCCCGACTTTTCGTGTTAAAGATACACGCAAGTATCTTTAATTAAGTAGCATTTAATGTTACATTTCTCCTGGACGTAAATTTTATTGCTAGACAGTCTACTCGGGCTATTCAGTTTCAGAGTTCCGTCCTTACGGAATTCTGGTATGTATTTAATTACAATTATGCCAACTATTGTGAAAATGTACACAAATGAAAATACCGACCCAAATAATTTATTTACACCAATGCACTCTTTGTGATTGTATGTATGTGTGTATCCTCTACTCCTGTATTCAATTCGCCATTACGAATATCTTTTTTTATTCTAAAGTCGATGAGCTACAGTGTGAGGTTGTAAAATTATAGCAGGTTCTAATCATGTCACTGAGTATCTGAAAGAATTTGTTCGGGTCCAGTAAAGACTCCTACAACGATTCTTATTTCATTCTTCGGCAGTTGTAATAATTCCAAAGTTTTTTTTGGCGAGGGTCTTTTGACTAACTTTTTTGTTTATCTCGAGCCCGTTTGCAATGCCCACCTATGGTTCATCTAATTGTAGAACCAGGTGTTAAGGGTACATTTCGCTTTTATATAGGAGATACCGTAACAAGGTTATGGTCCAACGAGGGCATTAATGTACCCTTCTTGGCCAGCTTATCTGCCTCTTCGTTACACTATATGCCCAGATACCCATTGTACCATTAGATGGTCTCGTGCACCAAGAATACCCAGCGTTTGAACATATTTCCACGTTAGCTTCATCTTCATTTCAGGAGAGGATATCTTAAATGAAGCCTGGCTATCTGAATAGATATATATTTTCCTATTTGTGTAATTTCGAAGGAGGTTTTAACCGTCACCTCCGCCTGGAATCTGGTCGCAAATCTCCCTTGATTTTGTATTTCCTTTTGGATGTTCTTTTTTAGTGTTGCTATTACCTGTTTTTCGAAAATTTCTTATGGCATATTCAGAACCGTTGATTTCCTTGGCAATTTTCCTGTTTGACATTTTCTGCCCTGTTCCTTTGAAACTTTAATTTTTATTTTCTCCTCTTCTTTAAGGTACTTTTCCTTAGCCATTTTAGAATATTTTGACCTGAAATCCCCTTACAAAATAATTAGAAAAATAAAAAAATATACCAACTATATATACCTTTGAAATTTCCGTAAAAAATTATTTGCAAAAAGCAGCGGAAATATTATCAAATACGCTATTATATATTATTAAAACTATTTTTATATCTAAACTATTTTTTATCTGCTTAAAGATTTCTTCTTCGAAATCGGTACACCAAAACTTTTCTCTTTCACACTCAAAACCCAAAAGCCAAAAACAAGAGACTGCAAGAAATACAAGAGGAGCGCAGATTATATTATGAAACGTGAGTAATTTCTGAGCCTTGAAGGAAATCTATAATTCATCTCATGGTCAATCAATAGCTTCAAACAAAAGTGTCTAACATCAGTTTTCGGAACATAAATTGAGTTGGGGCCTTACCCACAGAAATTAAGACTGATGTTGTATTTCTGCTCCGATTTATTGACTTGCCCTTGGGCACACTTGCTTTTGAATGCTATTGGATTAATTGAATTGTTATGTAATTAGAATAGTCGAAAGTTCCTTGCAATTGCGTTTGTCGTTCAATAGTATAAATACTAAACTGGTAGCCAGACAGCAGGCATTTCTATCACTGATTGAAAGGGACTTAATTCAAGAGATCAAATGAGAAGATTCCTTATAACCACACGAAGCTGATGTTCTGAAACATTTTGTACTTATATGTAATGTAGGGAGATTCATATGCACATAGGAGAACAGTTTAATTTATGTTCCAAGAACTCTACTCGCTCTACTTGAAGATGGAGTAAACAGGAATTAGACTGTGGCAAATTCGAAGGTTCGTGCCCGTTGCGAAGACCACTTATTCACGTACAAATTTCCCAGCTACAAGCATTCTGGTAATTATTCTATAAAGGAACTTGTCTGTTGGTTTCGATTTATGTTCCTAAGGTTTTCTTCCTTGTGATAGGATGGTATGCTAGCCATACAGATACATGGGGAAAATCTTTTTAAGCATTTTAAAGATACATAAACATTTTCATATTTTCCAAAAGAGTCAGAACCACAACAACGCAAGGACATAAAAGCACGAAAATGCAAAATCGTTTTATTAAAAAATAACCATAAATCAAATTTTGAGCATAAAAAAGCATTTTAAGTTGAAATGAAATTATTGGTTATTATGTGGGCGGATTGCACCTATTGTCAAAGTAGGTTAAAAGGAGCACAGACGGTTAGTCATAATGAAAGATGAGATATTGTACGAATGTCAATCAATGGAAGCTTATGTAAGTATCTTCGTAATCATGGTATACACTTCTTCATTATTTTTAATAGGAAAGTTTACAATTTCGACAGAACTTTGAGAATTCTTCCTTCCAATGTTGATAAACTATTTTTTACTTCAAGATGTTCCTTTTTCAAGGCTTGAGGGCTTTTTAACCGATATTCTGGTATAGTCAATAGGCAAATATTATTAGATGATAATAAAACAAATAACGCGACTGCAAAAACTGAAATTAAATAAATTTTAATTTTGCAAGTAGAGAGGGGTGAAACACTAGCTTCATATATATTTTTTTAAATTTGTTTTTAAGGATTTTAATTTAATGCTCCATTCAATGAAATTCAATATTTAGTATTTTTCATTGTTTTTTATTCGTAATTTAATTTAAAAGAATTTTAATCATGCCGGTGATCTAACAACCTTCTGGAATCTAATGGACTAATGACTAAATCGGCAAGTAGCAAGCTTTAAAAATTAAATTTACACTTAAAAAATATCCACATTAAACAGCAAGATTTTTCTCTCGTTGTTTCGATCACAGCAAGTCAAGTTGACCATCATCAGTGCCGCGGCCCGCGAATGACTTCATGTCATTTGAATAACTTTCTCAAAGAAGTTATTACAAATTTGATTAGGGAAAATTTTCAGCTCAATAACCCAGATTAGAAAATTACCATTTTTCAATTCATGGTTCGAAAACAAAATGGAATCCTTTAGTGGACTTTTCTTGGCCAAATACTAATCTCGAGTGTCTTAAAGATGCCCCCGTCTTCTTTGGGTCATCGAAAATGAAATCTTTGCAAGGATATTGACCGTAAGTCTTGGTTTATAAGGAAATATTCACGGCGTCTATCTCATGTTTTGCGGCATTTCGCAAAAACTGAAGAAATACCATAAGTCAGTTTCGCCGGTTAAGTTTGGCGAGTGACGAAAGCAGTAGGAGCCATCGCTGATCTTCGACACAGGTGGTAGCTGCATAAGATCTCCCAAAAAAATTGCATTAATCCCTTCAAAGAACTGTTCTGTTTCAGCAGCTGGGTCTGTTTTTTTATGGCCACTTTTGTACGTCCTTTTGAAGCCTGACTTAATAGACCTAATGTCTCACTTCTTTCCTTTTGTAATGGGAAACCTAAAAGTAGAGCGCAGTGTGTTCCCACCGTTGATTCTGGTCGCTACTCCAGTGGTCTGATCTGATCACTGCATCAGTTTTTCCTATGTTTGGAGAACTCATCCTAGCCTAGTAAAGGATCAGAATTCGATGCCTAGTTTAATAAATTTTGAGATATTTTTTTAAGCGACTCTCTGGCTAATATTGAGCAAAGTCATCGCTATTTTAAATTTGTTGTCTAGCATATCTATCTCAATCAGCTCATATTCGAAATATCTCCGCCTCCCAGCACCAGAATCTTCTTGGAACAGACGTAGTTGCTTCTTTTTGCCCAAAAAGCTTTTTTGCCAAATTACATTCTTTCAACAAATACGTATGCAATATATAGGTACATACATATTTTGTTGTGCTCCATGGAATCCCTTTCTCCAACCTTTGTTACTGATATCACCAATAAATCTTGATCACTTTGCAATGAAACGATTTAATTTCTAATACTACCTTTTTTTATAAAAACACAATATACTCTATGCGCACTCTGAGAGTCAGCTCAAATATTGCCTTGAGTTTAAATTGGACACTTTAGGAGTATAGTTATTAACGTTTCCGTATTTCACAATTTCCCAACGACCAAGCAACCTCAGTTTTCCCCTAAATTTTATATGATCACATCGTTTACCGCCTTTGAGCACTGCCATAATGTAAGACTTTTCTCATCCTAATGAAGTAATATATCAGGTACCACTAGGCCGAAAAGGTGAAAAATAATGGGATTACGCTTAATTAACTGAGAGTTTCGTTGTGCGTTGATTAAGTAAAGGCTCTTTGCGTATCCCTGATAAAAGGGTCAAAGATAATAATTCAATTAGAGAAGCCTACCCTTTATATAAAAGTCTGGTGTCCTTACTAATTACACCTGCTAATTTGCATAAATTCCTCCTCCACGATTATTCGCACCAGATTAAACTTTCCCAGTTCGTTGTGCAGTAACTATTCCCAGGTGGACTATGTACGCGAACACAAATTCGTTGGAAAGCAATCACTGGGACAAATTTACTTACCATGTTGCTGGAAATTTAATTGAGTCTTGATTCCCTTTGTTGTATAAATTTTTACTTTTCTTGTGTTTTGCGCGTTCGTGCAAATTTATTTGGTTCGTTAAAGATAATGCTTCATTACACAACGAAAACGGCACAGAGGAGGAAATGTCATTGGCATAGACAATACTGTGTACCGTTGTTACTTTTAAGGCACTTTATGGACCTTTAATCATAAAATTTTAAGAGAAATTAGTCTAATTGCAAATCCAGTCCGCTTGTTCTTCGTTGAATAAAAGGCTCAGCGGTAATTCTGGATGAATAATTAAGCTGTTTTAATTGAAGTACTTGAAAAAAGCTATTAAATTTTGCACACTTTCAAGGAAAATAACAACTTTTTGTCAAGTTAGTTTCGGAACCATTAAACCTTAATAATCCTGGAAAACAGAACTCTTAACATAAGGATTTAAAAGTCTGCGCTCATGAATACTGTGGAAATTCGGTTAAGTGGCTACTGAAAAATCCTACTTTAAATGTGTAATGAAGCTTACATAGGCTTCTTATTTAGGCTGGCTTATACTATGAAAACTTTTCAAATTTTCATGAGCTTGTGAGCTACACTGAAATCTAGTAAATAAATACTTCAGTATTGGATGGGGTTTTCCCAAATTTTAACATGTAGCAAAATAATTTATGATATTCGACAACAAAGCATTGCTAATATCCACAATCTAACACCCCTGCTGTATTGGCTCCTCGTGTGGTTCTTTTTCCTTGGTACTTCACTAACCCTTTAGCAATGAAGGATACATACACGTACACGCCTGCGACCTCAACGAAACATGAAGTCCATAATTTTACGCTCTTAATAGTCTTGATTGTTTCGAAAAACTTTATACTACACAGGTGTAATTTTGACTTGTCTTCCTTTTAATGCAATAAAAAAATGTTGACCAAAAATGTAGGATAGAGGGTTTTCACTATAAGCGCTCAATATTACGTCATCGTGGCCCGAAAATGTATCCTACTGTGTATTTTGTTAAATACATGAAATTTTTTGGAAAAAATTCCCTCATATGGGCTTTTTTGCAAAATTATTTATGCTCCCACATAATTCGTACTTGCTTTTGAAAGCAACTCAATAAGGGGGGCAAAATTTTTTGATGATGATGGTATGACATACCGTAAGATCGAAATACTCCAAAATTTTTTTAATACCAGTATTTTGCTAGCTATTTCATTTTCAAAAATTTTTTCAAAATTTCTTGCTTCAGTGGAACTAAAACAAGAGAAATATTTTTCGATTTTAAACAAAGAGTTCTTATACTTCTTTCTTATTTCTAATACTTATAGTTAGAATTAAAATAAAAAATTCTGGCGGTTGGAGACCCTATGGAGACCCCATGGAAACCCCATGACATTCAATGTGTTAAACCTGGTTTTAACTTAACTTTGTAATACATTAGAATGCACGTTAAAAAGGCATCCGCGCTATCAATCTTTATTTATATACATAAACCTGATTTTAGATATTTTGATATAAATACATATGTAACTCCACAACTCCAGGAAAAAACTTGGTAGGTTACAGAATTCGTATCTTTAGTTGTGTGCTTATCAGTACGCACGTGAAATGAATTTTTCCTAGGGTAAAAAATGGGCCTGAACTCCGTCAACTTTTATTACTTTAAGTGAATCAAACATCAGATCAGATAAAAATGGATTCAGTTACTTTCATGCTTTGCTTTTACCTCAAGCACACAATTTTTCCACAATTTTACTTCATGCTATAACATGGCGCCAACATTCTCTATCCCCCGCTTCTATTGATTCGCCGAGATAATTTACAATATTTCTTTTCGCTAGAAAATCTTCCAACGTGTAGCGATTATTATCTGAATGTTTTGATTGTTTACCGAAAAGCTCTCCAAGGATTTGTGTATAGAAAATAAACACAGATAGCTTGCTTGTCTATCGCCTTTCAGTAAGTCTCTAAGAAATTGTGATGTTTAATATGGAAATACCCTCTTGCATCGCCCAGCGTGAAAATCAGTGAAAATTTAATTAAATTAATTGCAGGTGATGCCCAGCATCATGCTTGTAATGGCCCAATTAATATATCAGATTGCTTCTGTTGAAAGTTTATGAAGCCATTCCTGACTTGAATTAGAAGCTTGTGGAGAGGCACTTCAAGTGGAAGTCATTTATTAAATTACTTAGTTTAAATAACAATTTCTTGTCCCAGTCCGAAAAGGTCTTGATAGCTTCTGTTAAGTTCATTGCTTCTGGTTGAGGATCTTGCAGCTTTAATTAAGTACACTCTCTTAGGAATTTTATTTTCCTTATTATAATAATTTTTCTATTATAATTCCGTAATCAAATCAAGTTTGCTTCCCTTAGCAATTAGTGTTTTCATCGAAAATTTTTTTCGAAAATATAAATAAAAACTTAATTAAAAGTTTTAACTCTGCAGTAGTCATAATCCGTCAAAATTACCCCTATGTATATTTTATAATTTTTCTTTTCGGTGTCAGGATAATCAGGCTACTGAGTGAATTCACCCTCGAGCAAGCTACGAAAAACTGAGCACATAAGAATTATTTCCACAATTCTATTTTGGCCAACTTTAATGTCTGTCCTTGAGAATTGTTAATGGTAATCGCAAAGCGGCCTTTGAGATTTGCAGTCTCTTAAATTCTAAAAGGAAGTCAAATGGTGTCAAGGTTATTATTAAATATAAATAACACATCCTGGCTCCCCAAAAGTATCTAGTTTGTTTTTTAAGGAAATATTTAACTTCTATCCACTGAAATGAATATATGGAAGGGATGTCCCATACAAGTTATCTTCAAGAAAATGGCAAAAATTTTTGAAAATTCAATGTATTCTTCTCTTTCGATCTTTAAAGTCAAATTGAACTGTAATCGAATCTTAGATATGGTTCAATGTTAAATAAATCCAAGTACCTATCTATATTTATGAAAGTAAATGTTCTACCTTCCAAATTAACGTTCCCAAAAAGTTTAGAATTTAATTTCACTCAATTCTATCTTTTTATCATGCGATAGTTTAGTTTAAATGTTCAAAATGTGACGGTAATCGGAAAACAAAAATCTGTACCGTAAAATGGGGTGAATTACAACTTAACTGTGCCCTACTACTTTGATATCTGTTCAATTTCAAATTTTAAAGTGACAATATTTCGAAGTCTTCTATCTTATCGGACACATGTTTATATAAAATAAAAGTCGTAATTTGATGTCTACAAGACGCCTATATAGTTTGGCTACATGTTTTAGATACATCCTCTACAGTTTGGAGTACAGTATGAATCCCAGATATTTGGCTTCGATTTTAAATTTAAAAGTATTACTAGCCAGCCATGGTAGGAGAAAGCCTTCCTTTATAGACTTCTCACATCATTTTACTAATGGTCGGAAGGAACTTACCCGAAACCAAGATAGCTAGGTCGTTAGCATAGTCTACAACCTTAAGCCCATTCCTCTTCAAAAAGCTAAAATAGAGTTCAGTCCTTATCATTCAATTTTTCAGCATTGTGTTTATCCAGTTGCATAAAAATGGTTCAACGCTTAAAGTCCAGAGCTCCATAAATGGCCCCTGTTGACAGATTATTAAAAGTCTCTTCGATGTCAAGGAAGGCACATAAGCAGTATTTCTTGTTTCTAAGAGCATTTGCCATGGTCCCCACTACATCATGCAACGCAGATTCTATCGACCTGCCCTTGGTGTAGGCATGCTGCGTTTTAGAAATATTTCTCCCTTTAAGCCTTTCGCCCCCAGAATAAGTAAATATTATCTATTCCACGTGTGCAATAGAAAATTAATTGGGAATTCCTACCAGTAAAAATATCAAAAAAGCATATACACGCTTCCCCTTCAAATAAGAAATATTTTATGCACTCTCTATGCCTGTATACTTATCTAAAATAAGTTGAGCGTAATTTCGATGGCATTTCGCAAAAATCTTCGGAAATCGATATGTCGATAATTATCCTCTTTCATATTCAAAAGAAGTAGCATTAAGTTGCCCTAACAATAAGAGGATTTTCTTGACTAAGCCCTAAGTAATTTCAGCAGTGCTCAGTTCTTGGGGGGTACCAATTTCCTTCATCTTACGAAAAACTGATTCTCAACAGCATTTTGTTCTGCTTCAGGCATACGCTTTAACGAGATTTCAAATACTTTAAAAATCATAGGTAAATTTTCATCAACTTATAAGGAATGGAAAAGGCATTTCCTTTGAAGTTGTGTAACTCTTCAATAAAGCAATTCCTCCAGGATCAAAGGCCAATACAGAACTTCCAATATTCAAATACTATTCCGATATCTGTTAAAAAATGTTTTTAGATGTGCTTCCCTTCTGCTATTTTTAGAAATTTATTAAATCCTATTTAGGAGGAAAAATTAGGAAGTGCTTTAATATTAGGCAGCAGAAATTGGGAATTTGGAAAAGATTGGCCCAGGTAATTTTACATGACATTACTACTTTTAAACATCAAATTAATTATGCTATGGCTGCCTTGTTTTGAAAAACATGACCGATGCTGAATTTTTGAAAGACTTACTTTCATGAATTGTAGCAATAATAATAACTCATCATCATAGAATTTAAGACAAACGATGAGCGGGAGGTATAATTGTAACTGTTACAACCGATAATAAATGAAATATTTCTCTTAAAGTAAACTTTATTAAATAATTTTTTGAATTTCCAGAAGAATATAGATAGGCAGTACTGTATAATTCTTTGTCAGAGCTACTGCTGCTGCAAGAATTTTATATCTTATTAGAATTCATGGAAGATCTTAGTGCAGTGTTGAACCTATACTGGGATTTTTCCTAAAATTTGATAGCGAGCTTGGCGATTTGTTTAAACTCATGGAACAGGCTAATCATGTCATCAAAACAATTCGACCTCATGTGTCCGGCTCAGTCACCCGTCAGACAATGCAGACCCTAGCTTATGCGGAGGGAGACATCTTGCCCTCTGTTGCCAACTACATGGAATTTTCCCGATTTTCGGGAATTTTCCCGATTTACGGGATTTTTAATATAAAAAGGAAAATTGCCATTAAATTTCGGGAATTTTTGCTTATATCAAAACGATCATAAAGCGATCATAAGATTGACTAATTTACTGTTATTTTCTATTAATTCGTTTATTATTCTATTGCTTTATTATCTTTTGTTTTTGTATATTTTTCTTATGTTATGCATCATTTACCATGTTTTTTCTTAACTAAGTATAATCTTTACTTTATGTTAGTTTTCAAAAATCGGAAAAAATGGAGCAAAATGGTGAATTCTTCGACCCGTTTTCGGGAATTTTCTAGCCTGAAAGTTGGCAACGTTGCTCGCAAATTGCAAGATTTTTACAACACTTGCACATAAGTGAACGAATTATCAGATTTTGTTAGCACCCGAGAATAGGCATAAGAGAGCAGTCATCAACCCTTTCGGGATATATAAATTTAACCTTATGGCATTCAGAATTTGAAATAGGGCAGAAACCATGCAGCGTTATATGGATGTTACCACAACTATATCACACTCGACGAGTACCGCATTGTACATAGTTGCAATTAACACATCAAAGTGCGCTTTTGGACTGTCCAAGGTACGTTATTTAGATTTTACGGTAAATTAAGACGGTATTAACAGATTCACTGCCGATTACAAACATATGCCTGGAGCTATTGAGCTCTCTCTTGCTAAATGTATTTTTGCATAAATTTTTTTCGCGAAAGCTTTTCTACTAACGGTGGCTGTGAACTATTTAAACCACCTCAGGGCAGAGTCTAAGCAATAGGCAATTATTCCAAACCGACCATGATTATTAAGACCTTGACGCAATTGTAAATTGGGAAGACTTAAATTATATCATAAAACACTGTGCGTTTCAATAATTCGGATTGCTCACGAATTTTCGATTAACCATAATCCTTAGATGCATCTTATTCCTATAAAAGTATGGTATTACTTGTAAAGAACTAAATATTAAATGGAAAAACTGCAAAATTTTTCTTTTGTTTTTATTTTGGTGCAACGAAAGTAGAAATAAAACTACTTTTCTTTCTACCCCAAGGGGATTGAATTTTTTTGTGAAAAATGCAGAGATTTTAAAGTCTTACTTGAACTCAAAATAGTTCTTCTCAGTTAATTTTAAATTCACTGCCAAAAGGGTTTGAACTCATCTTGTTCGTTGTGTATTTAAAACTAAGAAAAATATTCATTCCTATCATTTGCTCCGAGGCTTCAGAAGAAAATCATCAAAGTTCGATGAGGGCATTTTTATTTCATTACTTTTTCCATGAATATAAATTCTTCGATTTTGAAAAGTTATTGCGGCCACCATCATCAGCCTTTCACAAGAATCTGTTAAATTCAATCACAAGTTTGATGTCACGCCTTCGAGCGCTTTACTGTGGTAACCTTGTCCTATTTCGGGGGTTTTGCAATAACAGCAGAATCCGTCAAAATCCTTCGCTACAAAGAAATAAAATGGTTTGTTTTTAATCTTTTTATCCTATAATCATTTTTGTCTGAAAGGAAAAATCTCTTCAAAGCTGAAAGGTTTCGGCATTTTAAGATTTCATTAGATATAAATATTAGGAGTATATTTTTATTTGATTTCACAAACGAATGAAAGCCAATTTCAAAGCCAAGTCAACCAATACTCTTTCAACTTGTTGTTTCCATTACGAAATCAAAATTAGGAGGGTGTATTTTCATGTAACAGGCATTATTTCCATTAGAATTTTAGCAAATTAACTGCCTCCTAAAACTACAAAGTAAAACCGAAAATCACAGGTTTACTAACATCGAAACTTTACCACACGACTCTAATCTAATTTAAGTAAAATCATTAATCTTAGGGTCGATTGATGTAGTCTTTGGTTTCCTTTTAAGGGTAAGCAACCCGGAAAGCCAAATCAACCAAATCACAGGTGTCTTTCACATAGTGAATGGTTTAAAAGAGAAACTTCTTGGCTTTAGGATTTTACCTTTCCACATAAAGGGAATTAGAGCATCTCACGGGATGAGTTTTCACCCGAGCTGAAATACTTTCAAAATGTATTGATGGATCAAAGTTAGAAAACCATCATTCTTTTGAGTGTCAACGTTTTAGCTTTTAAAGTTTTCTATTGATAAGAAGGTAACTTATAACGTCACGGGACTGATTTCTTTAGGTTATTGAGATATAATGAACATGGAATGTCACCTTTGAGGGGTATAAATTTTGTATTTACTTCATACATGCGTACAAAAAAAATTGGTCACACATTAGGCGAGTGGTAATGACCTCAAAGTGTTCCTTCTGCCAATTTCCGTCAATGCTTCCAAAAAACCCCGCAGTTTTTGTATTTTTAGTGGTAGTATCATTATAGTGTCATTTATTTTTTTCTGTGCAAGCAAGAAAGTACGAGGCAAAGGTAAAATGTACGCCACTTTTGAGCTGGAGATTTGTATTAAATGCATTCTCCAGGTTATTTATCCCAGTGCTTCAGGTTGTGTGTCACGAAACAAAAAATTATCCGATATACGGATTGATTGAATAAATTCCACTTCTTCTTGTAAATTTTCTATGGGTTCTATTAATTCCTAGGAGGAGGGAAAGAAAGAAAAATCTCAGAAAATTTGCGAATACAGATACATTTCGAAATATCAACACATGCGGAAAATTTTCAGCTTAAGTTTTTAATTTAAAATATTAAAATTTTAAATAATGCTAGCAGAAAGATGAAACTTATTATAGTGGAAGTTTATTAATTTCGCATCCATTTTTGTGTAATTATCCGTCCTGTGCACTTACTAGTACTATGTTCGCTTAAGTAAAACAAATAAAAGTTATTTTATAATTAATGTTCAATGAAGACATGTGAAACTAAAATCAGTGATATCAGTCTGAAAAGTAATTCGATTATAGAGGGTATCCCAGAAAAAAGTGACCAAGCGAGCGTCCAGCAATAGACAAGCCAAAAATTGTCTGGGAGGTGGAAGGGAGGAGATAATCCTTACGGTTTCCGAGATAAAGACACCTGAAAATTTTTTGGTGGTCTTTTAGGAAGAAGGCCGGTTATAATAAACACGATTTGTCTACGAATTTGGTGTTTGGTGTTCTTCTCTTCTTCTCTCAGGACGTACGAATTTTAAAGGTCAAAATTTTGGCATTTTTCGCCTTTTATCATATCAATACTCAAATTTAAAACAAGACATTTTCTTACCCTTTTGCACATTTCTCAAAAAAACTAACTAGCTATGTAAACAGTAATCAACTTTACGCGTTTTGACTTGAAGTTATTATTGCAGAAGTTCTATAATTTCAAAGGCATCTTCTTCTTGTTTTTCTGCAACCAAACCATCATCAATGTACAACAGTGCCATCAAGACTAGAGCTAGAATACTCAGGGATTTCCTACACTTGGCTTTAAAATTCAGATTATTTAAGATTTTACTGAATTTTATGTTCCAACATCTAGGGACTTGCTTGAGACCACACAAGTTTTTTTTT
>QYTT01091287.1:113214-136720 GCA_006980735.1 Dasypogon diadema
TGGTCACACATTAGGCGAGTGGTAATGACCTCAAAGTGTTCCTTCTGCCAATTTCCGTCAATGCTTCCAAAAAACCCCGCAGTTTTTGTATTTTTAGTGGTAGTATCATTATAGTGTCATTTATTTTTTTCTGTGCAAGCAAGAAAGTACGAGGCAAAGGTAAAATGTACGCCACTTTTGAGCTGGAGATTTGTATTAAATGCATTCTCCAGGTTATTTATCCCAGTGCTTCAGGTTGTGTGTCACGAAACAAAAAATTATCCGATATACGGATTGATTCAATAAATTGCACTTAGAAAATACTTAAGATATTTTCCACAGTTATTTAAACAATTTGTTTACTTTGTTACTTCTTTCTTTGTATGAGTACCAAGAGTGTGTGCATTATAAATTCAGTAATTTTTTTAAAGCAGACATCTAAACAATCTGAACGTTACAGCCTTTATTAAGTTAGATTTATCTGCGGCATTGTCGTTGAGGCAGAGAATTATGGCGATTCTTCTTGTAAATTTTCTATGGGTTCTATTAATTCCTAGGAGGAGGGAAAGAAAGAAAAATCTCAGAAAATTTGCGAATACAGATACATTTCGAAATATCAACACATGCGGAAAATTTTCAGCTCAAGTTTTTAATTTAAAATATTAAAATTTTAAATAATGCTAGCAGAAAGATGAAACTTATTATAGTGGAAGTTTATTAATTTCGCATCCATTTTTGTGTAATTATCCGTCCTGTGCACTTACTAGTACTATGTTCGCTTAAGTAAAACAAATAAAAGTTATTTTATAATTAATGTTCAATGAAGACATGTGAAACTAAAATCAGTGATATCAGTCTGAAAAGTAATTCGATTATAGAGGGTATCCCAGAAAAAAGTGACCAAGCGAGCGTCCAGCAATAGACAAGCCAAAAATTGTCTGGGAGGTGGAAGGGAGGAGATAATCCTTACGGTTTCCGAGATAAAGACACCTGAAAATTTTTTGGTGGTCTTTTAGGAAGAAGGCCGGTTATAATAAACACGATTTGTCTACGAATTTGGTGTTTGGTGTTCTTCTCTTCTTCTCTCAGGACGTACGAATTTTAAAGGTCAAAATTTTGGCATTTTTCGCCTTTTATCATATCAATACTCAAATTTAAAACAAGACATTTTCTTACCCTTTTGCACATTTCTCAAAAAAACTAACTAGCTATGTAAACAGTAATCAACTTTACGCGTTTTGACTTGAAGTTATTATTGCAGAAGTTCTATAATTTCAAAGGCATCTTCTTCTTGTTTTTCTGCAACCAAACCATCATCAATGTACAACAGTGCCATCAAGACTAGAGCTAGAATACTCAGGGATTTCCTACACTTGGCTTTAAAATTCAGATTATTTAAGATTTTACTGAATTTTATGTTCCAACATCTAGGGACTTGCTTGAGACCACACAAGTTTTTTTTTGTAAATAACAGACACGTCCGCTTGCATCATCGTATCCTTTGGGCTGACGCATGTTCATTTCTTCTGCTAGTTCCCCATTTAAAAAGGCAGTCTTTATATTAAATTGTCTTAAGTCTTTATATTAATTGTCTCAACTACAAGGATTGCGAGAATCGTTCGAATAGAAGTGAATTTCGCAACCCGACTGAATGTTTCGGTATAGTCCACTCCTTCCTCCTTTATAAATCCCCGAATCACCAAGCGAGCTTTGTAACATTCGATTTCATTTCCGGGAGAATTATTAATTTTTAATATCCATTTATTATCAATTACCTTTCCATCTTCAGGTACTTTAACCAATTCCAGAGTGTGGTTCCCACATTTCTCCATCCATAGCATTTTTCCAATAGCTGGTCTCTTTTGATTTGAGAGCTACAGGAAAACTGCTTGGTTACTTATAATTTGCGACAAATTTCCAAAATACTTGGGACACATTAGGGAACATGTTCGCCAAAATTCGGGGATGTTCATAACAGGAAACATTTGGCGGACATTTTTTCGTACTACTTCTTATATAATCGCATGTTTTTAAATCACGACTTTATTGTTGTGGTTTTTGAGGGTGAGAACAAAATTAAGCATATGAAAAAGCACTTGAAGGATACTGGTCTACTGCTGATACCATTTCCAGTACACTCATATGTTTGTTCTGAAGCTTGCTCTATATATAATTTAAATAATTATATGACTCGAACATGACCTATACAGCGGAACTTTCATCACCATTACAAATTTCTCGATATCCTGCAAAATAATCGTGTAATATTCAGCAAATCGCAATAACTGAAAGAGACATATTTCCCTTAATAAATGTTCCTTCCCCACTTTAAGTTTACGAGCTATTTAAATTAGTATTGCAGTCTTTGTAAGATAGCATTGACGGATATAAACCCCCTTTTCATTAACGTTGATACGGTTTTATCCAGTTTTATAATCAGGATATACTGGATTTGGAATTCTCCAAGCAAAATCGCCTCTTTATATTCCCATCATGTAATGAACTAGTCCTTTTGCAATAATACCCTTTTTATAGTACACATGAGGGTTTACGTCATAAAATCTTGCGGAAGCTTCAAGATTTATACGTGAATCAAATTGAATTGACAGAAAGGGTTAATCCGCTTCGATTTTATATACTCGCTCAACCTTTAACTTTTTCATTTACACCGGAAATCCCTTTAGCTGAGCAGTAACGAATTTCTATGAGTTGTACGTGAAGAGCTTATCAATAAACTCCTTATGAAAATGTATTTTCAAAGGGTTCATGGGATTTTTGATCCACAATTTGTCTGCTTAAAATATGTTTACAAGATGTTTCACACTGGTGCCTGGAAAAGATGGTTCTCTCTATAAAGATTAGTTTCGCCTCTAGCTTTCTCGGCGGCATGAAAAATGTATGCGCATTACTTTGTAGAACACAATTTTCTACTTAATGGAAAAATAGCTGTCCTTTGTTAAATTGAATTAGAAATTTATTACAGAGGTTATAAAAGTAATCAAAATTCAACAGAGTTAACCGATTTAGCAAATAAACTGGAGTGCTCATATTTAATTGGTTTTAAAAATAATCAGTAAAAATACTACAATAACAACAAGGCCTTCAGAATAATAAAACTTACATAAATTCAAGTACTGAGCCCACTATTAATTAAGTAAAGCTCTCACAAGTAGGTAGTAGGTAGTAGTAGTAGTGTTTTCAATTCGATGTCCCATGTTTTCAGTATCAATGTTTTCCTTACTGATGATTTCGAACATCGATGTTTTCTTACCGATGTTTTCATTATTTTGCGTCTTGATAGATAAATTATGATATATGTATTATTCTTTAAAACATTTTGTTTTTATTTTATTGCCAACGACTTACTTCTAAATAATATACTTTGAAAAATAGTGATTCGACTTTCGAGAATGTGATCAGAATGTAGACCGCATTTAGCATACAAGCTAAGAAATTATAGAAAGGACATACTTCACGGAAATAGGATTATACTATCTTTTGGAAAATATTCACTGCGTTTGAGACAATTTATGGTTTATGAGAGTAGGAGCAGAACAGAGGTAATAAAAAATAGAAGAAAGAGTCGCGGTTGAAAAGTCCTTTACTTTAGTATTAAAAAGCGTAAAATTTACTCTTAAACAAAAATACAAGAATAACAATTTTTCAAGAGACATTTATTTTGCCTAGTATGAAAATATAATCATTTCCTTCATAGTTTTGTCAAAGGAGAAGATAAAGCTAAATAAGGTCATAAAAATAGAGTTGTAGGGAATTTTTCACGTTTAGAAAAATAAAAGAAGCCAGACAGTGTTTCTCTCATTTTCGGTATTCAGTGTCCCAATGACATTTAAAAGAATGAAGGCTTTTATTGCCAAGTTTTTTTACATTTTACATTTTGTAATTCACTACTTTTTTTACTAGATTAGATGGAAAGGATGTTACATGAACGATTATCAAAGAAGATTATGTTTCTGCAATACCTTCCTGGAATTTTTTAAATTTTGTAGTCATAGGCCACATATTGGAAAAAAGAGCTATCACGTCCATCCAATACATTTAAAAAACTTAGAATTTGTGTAAAAGTTCTATGTATATCTGCAATGTAAGAAGTTTTCCATATTATATTAATTTTAACGAGCAAATTCAATAAAAGACACAGTGAGTCCAAAAGTTCTCTGCGAACAGACGATTCATATGCAGTTTCTTGATCATCTATAAGATATAAGTAGTGAGTTATAGCGATACATAGATTATGGGAATGATACTATATAGAGCTGAGAAAATATAAGCCAAAAGTAGAAGTCCCGTAAGGTTCATTTATTTACAAAGTTTATGCATTTCCTCCGAAACATCGATGTTTTTAAACATCGATTGATTTTAAGCAATCTTTTGCAGACATCGATGTTTCCTTAACGATAAGCGTCTTCGATGGTAACATCGATATTTTGCTTCGATGTTCCATCCCTACTCATTTACATAGGTTGATAAAATTACCTATTTGAGGTCTTTGAGGGGTGTAATCGAATAAAATATTATGTAATATAAATAATGGTACCTTTTGAATAGGATAAATGAAACATTTTCAGCACTTTAAAAGCAGGAGCGAAATACCAACAGGCCCGGTGGCTTAGGACACGTCAAGGTACTTCATAAACCTCGCGTATGTGAAAATTAAGCGGCTCTTGATGTTTGTTGCACGGGGAGGATAATGATGCTGGAATTAATGTACGAAGTGGAAGATGCGAATTTGCAGCTACTCTACTACCTTATTACCTACCCAACTACTTTACTAGTTTTTGACTAATCAACAATAACATTCATTTATTCTTCTATAAAAGACGCCAATATTATTAGGTAAGATTACCTGCTATGGAAAATTTAACGAAAATTACAATAATAAAATAGCACACAATACTGACTACGATTTCCATTTCATACTTCATAGGAAGGTGATTACATTCCTACTTTGCTTTACAACTTGGAGAGAAAAAATCCATTAATTTTGTGCACCACATGTGGTCCTCCATAAAATTATCCTTCTGTCACAATTCTCTGCTGGATTAGGAAATCTCTACATTTCTCCTTTTCTTCTTCGGATAAATAAATTAAACTTAATTCTGTTTGTATAAAACAACAGGATCCATAAATTGAAAACCAGAAAAAAAACAAAGGCAAACAAAGCAAAGCAATTCTCTACGTTATCACGTTTCCCTAAGAATTTATTCCAACAGAGAAATTGTAATTGCGGACGCCCACCATGTCATATTTCATATTAAAGGATAATTACTGTTGCTCAAACATTCGGTTTTCTTAATTTCTTGTTGCCGCAGCGAACGCAAACGCAGGTGACAATTCGTGGTTAATAAAAACGCCAGTTCGTGTACGTGCTTAGATTCATGATGTGAAAATGTCGGCAGGAAGTTATTACTTCCAAGCACGTTCAGAGTTCAATTAGGAGCATTTCCTATAGAAAACCTACGAGTAATGAAGAGAGCTTGTCGAAAATGCTTGCAATCATTTCCATTAGTTCAAATTGGAGAAGGTGCAATTTGTTGTAAAGCTTTTGAAAGAGTGATATAATGGGGCTTCATATGAATTAAAAAGCCGTTCCTTTCAAAAAACAAATAGTACTTATAATTGAAAAATGAATGCAATGCATGAATGCAATTTCATTCGCTTTCATTTTGTTTTAAATCTTTACGCGTACGAAGTTAAGGATACCTTATTAAAATCGAAGTCCTCTATTCCAAATGCCGAAAATTCAACAACAACTCTAATGCCATTGAAAATCCCACGTGAAAAGCAGTAATAGTAACAACTATTCCTGCTAATTTATGCAATACATTAGTCCTATTCCACATATCTAATCTCTGTCCGCTAATTACACTACCATTTGGGAGTCTGTTTATAATGGATTCGAATTAAATTGAAATTCCAGGGATTCCAGTATATCGATTTTCGAAAAATTACTACCCCCACACTCTCCCGATTTCTGAATGTTATCGGGCAAGTCATAAATATTTCCGTGACTCTTGTAATTATAAATTAAGGTATCAATATTTTAAAGTGCTTTCATTAAATGCGCCAAGAATTATTTAAAACTTAAAAACCAGAAAACCTACCCAGCATATACAAAGTATCATAATTTTCTTATAAGTACAAAATATGAATTGTGTTGGCTGTAGAAACGTAAAAATTGTTTTTGGTTTTTATTTTTATCAATTTTACGAGGTGTTTTCGGCACAATTCATTCGTTATTCCAACTTTATTCCAAATGCATTACGATTTTATGTGGTTCCTTGCAGTCGAATCTACGAAGCAACAAAAATATTTTCAGCACAAAAGTTTCAGCATCTTATCACTACACGCCATTCATAATTAAGATATAAATAACCTAATTCCCAAATCTTTCTGTCCTCTTGATAAATTGTAGGATGATTCGGGATGCAATATATTTAAACCATCCTCCGATATCTTCAAAGACCAGATGCTTACGTAAAGAGTGTGCATTCGTCTCCAACTTCCTTTCCTCACATAAAGAGCAGATCAGATTATCGAGCTGATTGTGTCCCATTCCCATATGAGACTGGACCGAATCTAGTGCTATAGTCCATGAAAAGGGGACGGGCATCCAGGTCTTGCAATAGAGTCGGGTTTCTCATGTCCCCCCATTTCTAGGCCTATGTCCCAGAATTACGTCTTTGCATCGATAACAAAACCGTTCTTGTAAATTTTTATTTTTGGGCACTATCGAATAATCTAAACCATCAGATAATGGAATAATGAATAATTTCAGCCATCGAATAATATATCGTAAATCGAATAAAGAATGATTTTTTCCTTTTTCTAAAGGAGTGATAGCAATAAAACATGAATTTCTTTAACTTCTTTTTTATTTAATGGGAAAATAACAATATCATTCGAAATACTTTTCAAGCCTAAAAAATGCCTACTTTTAGCCTGATATTATTAACAAAGTATGCATTAAGTTCATTACGATTACGCCACGAATGCATTTGGCCTCGCCATAAATCACTCTACTGCGGATGCGGAGACTTCATCATAAATATTCGATTTTCTATCAATTTTAAATTTCTTTTTATAATATTCTTATTTAACGGCACGAATCCTGAAATTAATTTTGTTCCCTAGAGCATGATATGCACTGAATTTATAGTATCTATGTCCCAATTCACTTTACTTTGGAGTTCATACTGTTATGCTTTTACACATTATTATTACAATGTAAATGTATATTAAACTTTGGTGCAGCCGAACAAAAGTTGGAAAATTTTAATGGAAGGTTTTACAGGGTTCAGCTCTTTTAATTAACTTTCAAAAATTAACAGTTCACATAAAAATCTACTGCATTTACAAAGTTTAAATTGCTTACGCTAATGCTCATGGGCAAACAACACTAAGGGAATAAAAAAGTAAAGCAACCGGTTTCCAATAATAATTATCGACAGATTCTGAGAACCAATTAATTAAGGCTTTTCAATTACCAAAAGCGTAAACATTTTTAATTATGCAGTCTCAACTTTTTCCTGTTTCCGCATAACTTGGTTATTCATCCCTTTTTCCCACTGGACTGCAAAGTTTAATTGGAAGGAAATTCTGCAACTTTATTTATATTCAATATTTTAATAAACTACTCGCCCAACGAGTGTGTCTGAAAAGTTTCATCTAGCTCCCGTTTCGAAGAAACTTTGAATCTGTGACATTCTCAAGATGAACAAGTTTCTGTTTATTTTCCTCTCATATCAGAATGTCCTGAAAATAAGCGAAATAAGAAAACTTTTGCAATGAAACTGCAAAAATTAATAACTGGACCTTTCGTCCAGAAGGACGGGAATAAACTTAGTTTGCTTTCTGCAAAAGTTTAAAAGAAATTTATCATAGTTGAAAATAATAAATAGAAAAAATCAGTTAGAACGTTTTTATGAAATGCAGAAACAGCAAATTACGAAAAAGAACTTTTGAAAGACTCAGAAATTGTTTTTAATGAAGCTCCATATAAGAGGAGAAAAATTTAACAAATATCCTTTACATGTACATACTATTAGACTTCAAAAAAAAATAAAGACTGGTGCCTTGATCGAGGATGTTGCATTGAAATTCGCTGTTTTTGTTTCTTTGAGTATTAATTTCAATAAGAAAATGTACGAATGAAAATCTTCGGAAGCTATGCCTTCTTCCCATTTCTCTAACAGAATTTAAATACCACGTCGATAGAATTTTCTGCCTCCTTTGTAATCCATTCAACAAACCATTTTTCAACGTCTTCCCAATTAGCAGAAGGTGTATCTTCCAGGACTTGTTACATCAATCGGAACTCAGTTGTTAAGAAAAAGAATCATTTTTCGACAATTTAATGCAACGGATGAACCTCATTTTTCATATTCCACGGGATTAATTAAAAAAAGACCTTTTGAAGGTGGATGTTTCGAACTATATCGAAAATAGTAAAAAACAATTAAATACAACAATAGATGAATCCTGAAAAATGAATTTCATTGACAATAAAGATGTCATCGAAACATAAAAACTAAAAAAGTGGACAATTTCGATGAATTCCATTTCATAAAACTTTCAATACTTCAAACGCGTAAAATACAACCAAATTCCCGAATCAACAGTGATATATTAGCACATCTAATCTGCTCACTTTCGGCAGAGTTTTATTTGGTTTTATGTTTCTAGTGGAGGAAGCACAGACATCTCTTCCCTTTCAGGAGGCTAGCGTGGGTCGTTTGAATGCTTTATTGCTCCCTTGTTCAAGATAAATAAATCTTTGACTGAAGTTATTTACAGGAAATTTCGTGGGTAAATTTGCTCAAGGTGTTTGCCCAACTTGTCAGGCTTTATTACATCCATCTCCATAGCTTTAAGCAAGGCACTGGTTGGAACAGAATTAAGGTAGATTGAAGCTAATTTATGGACCTCAAAAATCACCTGAAGGTATCTGTATATATCGTCCATCATAGTGAATTTTACAAGTAATTCACCTTCAACCCAAGATATTTAGTCCGTTTAGGATTTATCTCATAAAATTTTTATGGTACGGTTTTTACACAACGGCGTAGAATATCTAGAATACGTAATATTTTAAAAACCCTTCAAAATCTAAGAGAAAAAATTGCTTGAATTCATGCCTCAACTAATTACATGAAAACAACTTTATTCAAAATAAATTACCCAGTTGATTTAGAATTCTGAAAAAATTCTGTCGCCTTAGAAATTCCTTGGAGAAAGTGACTAGAATAGAAGTGACAAGTCGTGAAATCACATACCTTTTATTCGGGAGTTATTTATTCAAAACGTCTCTGATACGTTCATAGCTTTCCTGATATCAAAAACAATAGAGTGCTCTTATTACGGAACAAATTCAGCAAACATTACAACTCTTGTATTTCACTGATGTGCGCAATAAATTGTTGTTCCTCAGAAAAAGTAAATTTCCGAGCTGTTATGCTGTCATCAATATTCCTTCCTGTGATGTGTTATTCTCCTTTCCATGCCTTAGATATGAATAAGCTCTCAGCATTATGCCACAGCCAAGGACAAACCTTTCCATTTTTTGAATATCAAGGATGATTTCTATTTTCAGTCCTTGAAATGTGATTGATTTGATTTCTTACATTGCATAACACAATTTTGAACTTTTTTGTTTTTAATTGAGAGCAAGTATTAAAAAAATAAGTAAAAATCACATCTAGAATATCTAAGAAAAGCACAGAATATCTTTGCAGCTATTTGACTTTATTATGAGTAATTATTACAGGCTGCCACTCCTTACACGGTGACGAGCAAAGTTGACTACCGCAGTTTTATATTCGGATGCAATACAGCATTTCTTCCGATTTTTCTGAAAAGTGTTGATTATAAAATAATTACGTATCTCCCGTTGATAGGTGTGCAGCGCAAGCCTACTCATGCCTTCAAACCAACAGTGCTGATGTCGGACGTACTGCTTCCATTGAAGACTTAGAAAAGACCAGTAATGAGAGTTGTGAACTTTCCCAGATGGCCTTAAGGTAAGTTTAGACGACACATGAATTCCGAGCTGACAGTTAACTTGTTGGTCTGAACGGTTTGCGAGAATGCAACTTCGACATTTATAACAATCGTTAGAAAAATATATCGCTGTCACATGTAGACTATATCAGCAAATAAATGTTGCATGATTGAAACTGTTCTTTCCTTTTCAGAATCGCCATCAAATTCTGTCTACGTGTAGCCTACTGTGCAATTACTTCCTGCAAGTTGTCATGGATATAAATTTCCTGCCAGTTATTGCATCTTTTTTCTGTCGTCTGTGTAGATTTAGAAGCAATTTATGTCTGCAATATATCCCCAAATGTCGCGACTTTACTGTCCCGTCTAAACTTATCTTTATATTTCCATTATTATCATATTTTTATTATCATGTTAGTTTTTTCATTAAACTAACTGGCTACGTAATGGATCATGAGCACTTGCGTATGGTTGGTCAATGTTTCCACTGAGTAACCTCTTGATCCTCCTTTACGACATACAGAATCTAAATCCGTTCAACTGCTGACTTGTTGCCGTTCCTTTCCGAACGTTGGCTTCAATAATTTCTCATAATTTCGGCGCATTTGAGGTGGTTACTCTCGATATTTCAAAGGCGTTTACAGGGTCTAGCACTCCACTCTTTTAGCCAACCTCCCAGTATTTGGTCTGGACCAATCTCTTCTCACTTGGATTGAAAGTTCCGCCTGTATTATTTTAGACGATATCACTTCCAACTCTTATGATATCAACGCCGGTGTGCCGCAAGGTTCTGTATTATTTCCCACTCTTTTCTTACTTGACCTTAATAACCTCTTATCTCCCACTTCCAATCTATTTCACAGTTTTGCTGACGACAACGCCCTTGATTTCGCGTACTTATTTGAAGCAGTTGCTGACCCTCGTGATAATGCCACTGATCTGATTATAATGGAGCACGCCTAATTGGATCACTTAACAACGACATTGAGACAATCCTCACCAGGGGAGGACCGAATCGCGTCGAGTTTAATGCATGCAAAACCCAAAGCTGTCTGATCTCTCTCAAATGAATCTGAAATCCCCTACCGTCCCTCTTTGTCAACGAGATGAGTATTTCAAACGCTACTAACTTGAACATCTTAGGAGTTGCGGTATCCAATAGTCTTAGTTGGACGGAACAAATCTTTGCTGTTAATACTGCTCGTGGAAATACTTTACATATAGCAAAGCAAACTGTGTTGGGTTGAGTGCATCCAAAACTCACCCAGGAACTACTGCCTCGCTCGCATAGGGCAAAGATCAAAATAAGGTATTTTCAATTCATTGCAATGAAATGATTACCCTAAAATCGACTCTCTGGAGCACCGGAGGAATGCCTTCGGTCTTACACTCTTTTATCACTCCTGCTATAGGCATTTTTCCAAAGAACTGCTCCGTCTGATTACTCGTAGATTAATTTCTACGCAACAGACAAGACTTAGCAGGACAGTGAAATTGCGTAATCCTTTCCACCTAGTCATATTAAATTTTTGTAAAAAGCTAAGGTTTTAGAATGTAAGTGTGTTTTTAACTGGCTAGCTATACTTATTATTTTTAAGATTAAGAAGCCTGAATATGCTGTTTTATGCTAATGTTATACTATCTTACTCCTTCAATATTGCAATAACGATATAATCTTTTCTTTGTTCGTCAAACTTGCATATAGCAGGAACTCATGTAATCAGACCCGATTTATCTAATCGAAATAGGATAATAATTTCTGCATAAATTTTATTAATATCCACAACGTTATTTTTCTGGTGTTGAAATTTTGGTGAGTGAAAAATAATTAACTACATTTTCTCAGTCATTTATCCTACCCTGGACTTCGTTCGTGTCGTAAATCCAAAGAGCGCTTTTAAGATGATTTATATTAATGTTTGAAGGAAAATACTTTTTCCAAAATGAAAATCCTGGCATTTGGGAAATACTGCCTTCATATTGCTAAAAGCCTCCAATTCCCACTGTCATAAGAAAAACTGGAAATCTTCAAATCACGTCCTTTCCAATTACTTTGGCAATCTTAGGGGAGTACGGTGAAATTTTTATCGTGAAGGTGAAGGACATTTCAGCTCAAATGGCTCAATAATGATGAAAGACATGCCTAGTATCAACATATCTTCGTGTTCTGAAAGTAGGAAATCAAACTGCACATTTCGTAACAGTAATCTACACCCCCAAGTTCCACCGTAACTGACTGTCATGCGAACTTTTACTGTACGTTTGCGTGACCAACAGTACTTTTCTCTCTACATTTCGCTATAGAGAAGAAGGAACATTGAACCAAAAAACTTTGTGCTTGGCCCGAGATAAGAGTTTGCTATGCAATTGAGTAAATTGGAATTTCGGCAAAGTACAGTTATAGCTTATAGCGCACCTGCAAACTGCCACGCTGGGTGTCGTTTTAACGGGACATGATACGAATAGGTAAAGAAAAATGGGAATATTTAGGTACGGACTTTTGTAACTTGTGGAATTGCGGTGGTGGCTTCTAAAGTTTATAACATTCCCAAAGTAGACATCAAAGGAATGCAGTAAAGTATTTTCCGTACAAAGGAAAAAGCAAACTTTACTTTTCAATCCATTACGTTTCTATTTACTTTTCTTTATAAAAGATATTTTGGGTAAGAAATACGTTTAGTTCCGTGGGGGAAATTAAGTTTCGATGAAATTTTTTCCCATTCCCTGAACTCAAATTGTGTGAAGTTGGCACCCCCAAATTTGCCATTTTTCATGCATGAATCGACTGTCTATGATTCGTAAGTCCAGGGTTTAATTTCATTTGTTCAGTCCAAGATATTATATAACAGGCCGAGGTGGAATGGTTTTGCAGAAAAAAGCGCAGGTATTTTAGTCTTTTAATCACTTTAAAGTAAACACGAGCAATATTTAGGGGATGATATACGAAAGTTAATTATATGGATGCAACCCTTAGAGGTTCACGCTAAGAACTTTCTGGTAAAATTATTATAAACAATAGTTTTAATAACATTTTTTATTTTAATATTTCTTATTTTTTACAAATAAATCACTTAATTTCTAATTCTTCAGTTCCCAGGTTCACGCCTTCATGTCCTCTTCCACTGTCAAGATGCATCAGCTAATGTCGGACCGGAATCGAAAATATCAATAATTTTCCATAAATTTTAAAATTAGTTTTCTGGGCACTTATTGAAGTTTTCTGTATTAAGTTTTATGGCGATTCAATCGGGAATAACTCATATCATAAAACATTAACTGTCACCAAAACGGAGGCGATAACGTTAAGAGTTTTCGAGAAACCATTTAGTAAATATTGTTAATTTTTTTTTATTAAAATTGAGCTAAATGTCACAATAATTTTATTTATAATTTTTATTTATAGCGTATATCAGGGCACATCGATTAGTGCTAAAATAGGTTTTTATTTTCTTAGTTTTTTTGTTGATAAACTTAAGAAAACGAGCGATTTCGATAAAGATTGAGACGTATATAGTTACCAGTGTCAGAACAAAGTTCATAGCGTAGTTTCCGAAATATCATAAAATTGATCTTTTCAATTTTTCTGTTTTTCTTTTTTAACTAAAAAACGTTGGAACTGGATTTAATAAAAATTCAGTGGGACATGCCGTATCAAGGCACATCGATTAGCTTCAGAATGAAGTCGATTGCACCATTCCTTTGTAAGACATCGTTAACGAAAAATCTATTAACGTACATACACACACAAACGCACATACATATATACACCTTCTTAAAGAAAATAATCAAAGTTTTATTTTAAAAATAAATAATAAAATTTATACAAAGGCAAGATCAAGTCTTGAAGAACTAAATAACAAAAAATCTGAAACTTCAACAAAGGAATAAAAACAAACAAAGAGTGAATAAAATAAATAATAGTTTAGTTTTTGGGTTCCTCTAAATAACCCCTAAACTATTATACTCATCTTCTACATTTAGTCTGGGGAGATGTTAAACGAGACGTAGCAGTTATAGGTAAGTATGGATCTGATCAAAGTGAGATCACTTTGACCTTTTGGATCAAGAATTCCATTATATCCCTTTTTATCTTTCATAGAATGTGGAAGTATAAATGGCATCGTCACATTTCTTAATGGAAAAATAAATGTAAAATCTTTTTGCTTTTTTCTTCTTATGTAGAAAAATTAGCAAACAACCAAAGATAAATCTTCAAAGTCAACGAAATATTTTGATAGCAATGTTAGAAGTTGGGATTCTTATTATGTATGTTCGTTGTTACAAACCTGAGGTACTGAGAATATGTATCTGTTTTATTTTCCGATTTATAGAAAAGGAACTATAGAGAGGGAAATAAATTCAAGATTTTATGTATAAACTTTTAAAAGACAACAATAAAATATTAGAATCAAGTTTTAGGCGAATAAAGTGATAAATACGATAGAAATAAAAGCAAAAAATATATTGGAAAATAAAGTGAGCAAGGGAACCCCTAGTAATATTATGGCCAGGTATCTATTGACAATTCTTTCTAAATTTTCTGAAAGCCTATTTAATGATGTCAATTCGAGTTATATTATTAAGGATGGAATTAATGTCACAACGATATCAAACAGCTGTGCAAATTTTTATTTGGTCGTCTAAATTATTTAGTAATGTAAATTTCTGGTTGAAATACATTCTTCAGCATACGAATGACTACTACTGAAAACTAAGAAAATGTTTCCTCTTCCCTTGAATGCTCCATGCTAAGAATACTTTAGCCCAACAGATTTCATCTTGATCCTTTAATTAATTCCCTTCCATAAAATATTCAGAATATAAAATAGAATCCTATATAAACTCAACAGTAGATGAATTCTTTGCCACTTTTTCTAAAGGATTCTGCAGCTTTTGTATATTTAACAAGTTTGAATGGAGCTCATTTTGCACATTCTAAGCTCTAATTGAATGCTCTTTGTATTCCCCTTAGCTTTCAAAACTCTGATCGAATTCATTAAACCAAATACGAACTTTGACTCCGAACACATCGAAAAGAACATCTCTAGCCGCGTAGCAGAAAGGTCAATTCTTTAAAATTCAATTCATTTTTAAAGCAAAAGCTGGGGAAGGAATTACAAAGACTTAACAATGGACGGATGGAATACTTCGGAAACCCAATTTTCATCCGTTGCAGGGGTTTTTCTTCGTTTCCAGTCGTCTAATTCAAATGAATTGAAGTGCAAATGAGACTCTAAAGGAAACGTTCAATGGGTCTTTGCTTTATAGTGATAGTCACCGTAGTATTCAGGTCACGACACTGAAGAGATTTTATGGGGTGGATTTATAACTTTCTATAGCCAAACCCTTCTCAACTCTTTATGAACTCGAATTCTAATTTACGGTGTTTCTTTAAACTCATTTGCAGCTATAACGACTTTTGGGACATCGTTTATTCAGGTCTCTTCGACTTGATAAATTGAAAGATGGTAAAATGACGTAAATTAAAAACAGCCTACGAAAATATTGGGTTCTGCGAGATTTTATTTCCTAAAACAATGAAACACGAAATTTACGATGCGAAAGTAAAAGAAGAGTATGCAAATTTAAATGGGGACGGAGATAATATACAACAACCCAGTAAAGTCTCGGGAACTATCGTGTTGCTTTAATATTATCAAACTTAATTGCGGAAGAAAAACTTTATACAACATAAATTAAACTCATTTAATTCGTAGAGGATTTGCTATAGTGTTGTTGGCTGCCGCATCGGTGGGATGCCGTGCAGTTATGACGAATATTTTCTTTAAACAAAACTTTTCCAATTAGTCTCTACCCAGTCCTGATTTGCATAATTTACCCCTTAAAATCTCCCAAAATCCACGACCAGAGAATTATTTACAAGCTAAGCTCACTTTACTTCGAAAGTACAATAATTTAACAAGACAGCTCTACGTACAAGATGTTGGATACTTACGAAAATTTTTGTTAAGTTCCACGGGTCCTTTATTGATTTTGGACGGAAGTTATACACAAACCGACTTATCATTTTGCATTAAGTGTAAAGAAACGATAATTAATTTAAATGACAGTTGTTTAATTCGAATCGGAGAAAGCACAAAACCTCCAAATTTGTGATGAAACGAATCCCATTAATTACTTACGTAGGCTCCCAGGAACAATCGTACACTTGATAACTGAGAACAATATCGAACAGAAAACAGTTGTCAACTTCACCTTAATGTACCTCTTTTGGACCAAAGTTACCCGTGCAACGTACTTAAAAATTTTGTAAAACCAGTTACTTTGGAATTCAGTTTATTGACGAGAATAAATTTAATATTTTTGAGTTCCATAGAAAGCGAATGGTTTCGAGCCAAAAAAGTAGTAAACTCAGTATATACTGAATGTAGAGGACGGTGGCGGATTATGCATGGTGTGAGGATGCATAAGGACAAATAGTATAGTAGAAGGGCTTGACTTTCTGCGAAAAACTATGGATAGAATGGCCTATACATTTAGGTATTTCTGATGGGTTTACATTCTATCAATGTAACAACTCTATGAAACCTGTAAAATTGCATGCCTTTGGTTGATATATATTTGGAGGACAAATTTGGATACTTTTCCCCAATTTCCTGACGTGCATGTATTAGAAAATATTTTGCGTAGGAATAATGAGTTTCCCTACTAGCCCAAAAGATCCACTTCTTAATGGGTAGCCGAGAACCATTTACCTATCCCGCATTCAGCGTTCACACATTTCTTAAAACTGTGATTGGCCAAACGGGCTGGGCCGCAAATCTGCAGATTTTCCCCCCTGTTGGCCTGAGTTCAAAACCTGCCCGCTTCCAGTATGGCTTTGACCTCCGCTTGAAAGACCGTGGTGTGGTCCCCCAGATGAAATGCCATCTTCACCTCCTGGTCCTGGTAGAAGATGTCCACTCCGACATTCTCCTCCATTTTTGAACCATCAGTATAGCAGATCAGAAGTGGAATTATGGAGTCAAGCTTCCAATCCTCTCTCACTGGAATTCAAAACTTGAAAAAGTCGGGTTAAAAAGCAAACCAAAGCAAGCCTTTCTCTATTCTCTGTATTATTCGCTAAAAAACATTAATTTAGACAGCTTTTGCTAATCATTTTGAAAGAGTTTTTGATACTTTGCAAATGTAGTCATTTTAAATGGGATTAATGTGCTCAGACTTGTGCCCTATAAATTTTACGATAAAGTTGACGTTTGGTTTACTTAAAAGTTTACAATTGAAATAAGTGTGTTAAGGTAGACCCGATGCCATTTGAAAAAGTCTTAACCATCTTTTAGTCTTAGGGATACATTCACTATAATAAAAGTGACTGAGTTACTTTTATCGTTAAACCTTTTAAGGTAAAATTTTCATGCAATTTATGTTATATACCAAGCAGTACATTTTGGCGCCATAAAAATCGGTTACAAGTTTAAAGGCAGGCTTCCTCTCCTGGCTGCTTCCTTTTACTTTTATTTACTTAATTACGGCCTTTGGTTTGATAACAACCAACTCGGCGGTTTTCCACATACCGCATGTAAAAACCAAGTTGAAAGGGAAAATGTGTAAATAATTTATACACTCTGTTCATAAAGCAAACACCCTGTGATTATTGATATAAAATTCTGAAGTGAAATATAATACCCATAAATCTCCGTTAACTTGAAATCGGCAAATTAGAAGTTTTTGAAATTTGAGCCAAGGATTAAAAGAAGAAACCGTCGAGGGCTTTAAATTGAGATAAAACCCAACAGATTTATTACCGATAGAAAATTACACAAAGCAGTCATCTTGTAGTAATCTGTTTACTGCAGGACCCGACATCTCCTCCATTGACTGAAAGGAGACAACAGGCGATAAAAGCTCCCTTTGATATTTTATCTTCACCCTCGGGAGTAATATTTTAACTTCTCAGCTTTTAAGTATTTTATCCTTCCAGCAATTTCGCCACTTATGGAAGTGTGTTGTGTACATTTCATCCTGGGGAAGCCACGAAAGCGAACAAAAGAGCCACTTAAGAGATGAAATTAGTTTTAATTTATAAAGGCTTTATCCATTTGGTTTGGGAGGATTTTAATCTCAGGAATCACTTCCTCATAAATTACATACAACTTGTGGCTGGAGTAAGTTGCAGCGCCTTACGTCCATTAAATTTCAACATTGAAATTATTCATGAGCAGAAAAAGTCAAACGTTTCATCGAAATGAAAGTACTTAAATAGAAATTTTGCAGACGTTCTGGTAGTTAATATATAATAGTAATCCGTAACAACTCAGCGCTTCCAACGTTTCAATTTCTTCTGAAGAAATTAAAATAGACGCGGTTTTAAAAAATCCAAGTATAATTGAGAAAAACGATGAACACAATTAAAAAGACAAAATGGAATTAAGAAAAAAATAAGTCGAAGTAATTCAATATAAACCAAATTCAGAGTTCAACTTGTCGCAAAATAATAAGCCAAAAGTCGGTTATAAAACTAGCAGTGCTAATGATCGCCTCGGGAACACTGCGAACACACCTACCTAGGTATAATATTTGATCCAAAACTAGATCATATCAATTACGAGGTTTCCAAAAGTAACTCCATGCTTGAATTAACTAAACGTTGGTCCAATCTTCTAACCTTAAAATTATCTAAACATTATATAACTCGTTTGATAGGCCACTACTCGCATATGCTAAGATGCAGGAATTATTTTATAGCCATTCGAGAAAAAGGGACGTAGCGCTGCCTTTTCAAGAGATGGGAGGACTCCTTTTACGCTCTCGATAGCCACAAGCGCAGATCCTTCGGTATCGCTGGGGCTTTTAGTTTTTCTGAGGTTGCCTTCTATGGGCTTCTACAACAGCAGTTTTCTACTATATATTCAGATGGTTGTTACTGAATTAGAATTGGTTATAATTGGAATTGATAAAGTTGTTTTCAGGTTGAAAAGGTTGCTCTTGAAGTTTATTTGATTGCATTTGAACTTGAAAAAATTGTCATATATTTGAAATAGTTGACGCTGATTTTGATTTGGTTGGTCTTGTTTTTGAAATACCTAAGTGTGCTTAATTTTGATTTTATTGCCGTTGAAGTTTATTTGATTGATCTTGATTTTGATCTGATTGTAGCTGTTCTTTAAAAGGTTACATTTGAAATGTAAATGCTATAGTTCTGCTATTCATCGACAGTCCTCTGTCATCTGGTCTGTCAAAGCCCAATGGTATTCTCAACGGAAAGATGGGATGTCCCTCACTGCTGTACATCAGTAACCGGTATTACACTGCCAGTCTGTTATCGTTCCATTACTACCCTGCTCTTCATTTGATTTTTACATCGGACTCTTTCTTGCTAAATGTTGTTCTACCTCCTAATATTTATTATACCTTGAAAAACGCTGGTTTTCTTAAACTTATACCACTAGATGTCGGCTAGTGCTTAGTCTAAAGTTCTTCATAAGCTGGATATTGATATTACTGTTAATTTATAAGAAATTCTGTGAGGGTAAATCAGCCGTTGATAGCTTAAAAAATAAAGTCTGGAAGAAATTTTGCATCTCCATGAGCTATGATAACTATCAGTTTTACTCCTCACTACGTATACAAAGCATTAGTGAATTAAGGACCTTAACCGCGTTGCGGAGCACTTTGACTTGGATGTAACCAAGAATGTACCTATTAAAAAAGCGTCTCAAGTTTGAAACACGTCGGCAATAAATTTGTAAAAAAATTTGTATCAATAAATTCGTGGGACGAATTTACCGAGTGTAATTTCCCCGCTTCATAAAAACTATAAAGCAGTCCTTGTGTGATAATTCAAAACTTTTCTTAGCAATTTATACTGTACAAATATGAGCATTATACGTTTGCCATCTACCGTGTAAATTGAAACTTGGGTGAATCTAGACCTCATTGATATGGGAAATATTCTATTTTCAATTTTCTCCATTTGCGTATTCCTCAGGGTTCGATTTTGGGACCTGATTAATATCACTTCAGATGGAAACAGTTCACGACAAAGCCAACATTTCTGTCGCATCTATTGTACAACATTTTTATTATTATTTTTCTTTCTCCAAAAATATATAAGCAAACGTTTCTTAATTGAGTGATAAATTATAAACCTCAATTAAGTATAGTAAAATAAAATCGCATTCATTTTAATACGTGGTGTTTTGTTATTTTTAGCACTAAAATTTGGAATAAATCAGTTATAGTAATTCAAAACCTGCAGTCTGTTTCGTTTTTTAGAAGAATATACTTTGGTTAATTCGCCAATTTATAATTCGCGGAATTTAATGGCACCTCTTGTACTTTTTAACATTTAAATCGGTCTTAGTCAATGACTGTTATTTAATTAAATTCAGATTCAATTTCATATCATTGGTAGCGTTGAATATATCCAAAGATATTAGATGGAGTCCACACTTTCAAAGTTTCCATCAACCACGATGAAGCTTTTGACTATAGTCTCACGTATAGGACAGATTGTCTAGTACTTTTCCTTTGGTCCGTTGATGTGGGGAACGCCATAGTACTCGCCGATAATATCTTATATGTCTGTTAGACAAAGTCTAGTCCAGTCTAGCTAGACTATACAATGTAGATAGAAAGGCATCACTTTAGCTGAGCCCATTTTTTGTCTGGAATTTATTCAGGATGTTCTTTTTAACACAGATCATTACTATGAATCTTTCAACAGTAACGTAAATATGCGATTCACAATTTTTCAGAGGATCGTATCAGCCCACAACGTTTGCTTGTCCACGCTGTCATACTTTTATTTAAAATCAACAGAAAGGTGATAGAGTAAATTGTTACACTCCTAGTATTTTTTTATAACATTTTATGGAAAGGAATACCGCCCTTTCCTCAAGCAAGACTAATATTCGCCCAAAATCCCTATCTCTATTTTTATGGATAGGAATTATAATATGTTTCCGTTTTTAATGTTTGCTGTTAATAACGTATTATAATTTATCACTATACCTTACGCCACATATAGGATTTAAATTGATATATAAAAAAGCCAATCTATGATATATTGCATCAATTTTACAAAGAGCTCATAGCATTATGGTCAATTAACCTACTGACTTAAATGTCGGATTTCCATTTCATTTAAGGCAGATAATATTTAATCCAGTCAAATTTGGCTCACATTCCAAAGAAGCAACTGATCAAAAACTTGTATGTAATAGCATTTTGGAAATACGTTCAAATCGGGAGGCATCAACAAGTTACGTTGTTTGCCTTCCTTTAGAATTCATTGATATGTATCCAGAGTAATTGAATTTTAAAAAGGCAGGAATCCTAAAATGTTCACGCATGAAAGGTTATGTGGACCATGATTGCTGCTCTACATATTATGCTAAACATACCAAAACCCAAAAGATATCTTATTTAAATGACTTCACCTTAAGCGCCATCAAGAGGCATATTTACCTTTTGTGTGCTTGTTTAGGCAGAAACTCCACTGAACCCCAATTTTCCAGACCATTAGTTTCCAAAGGTAATTTACAGGAAAATTTAAATCAATAGCTGCCTTTTATGATATGAGGATAAATTCATTCTAATAGCACAGCCAGGATATTCATAAAAGCATAATAATTAAAATTGAAGCATTTGTAAAAAGTATGTGAATTCAAGAGTACATCAAGCAGGTATCCAATCATCAGTTACATTAACAATCTCTACGTTCAATTCACATGGTTTACGTATTATACCTGTTTTGAATGTGGATACCACATACACGACAATATTTAAGCACGAAATACACCACCACTGTGAGATGTAGGTTGATGTTCATATTCAAATGGACCGACAAAAGACATATAAAAGTTTTTCAAGAAGAAAGGAGCGAGCGGTCGGCATGTGTTTGAGGGCATATTGACTTCGGAATTCTCCTCATATTTTATTTAGATGATGACGTACCCAACGCTTTTCCCCCATGAAAAATATTTTTTGAAAAATGGCATTCCTGGCGTAAGGGAATAGTCCTTTTTATAAATTGCTAAAGTGATGGGTTCAAAAGGTTGAATAGCCTCTTCTTCGAGAGAGATTTTACTGAAAAATCACTTAATTGGAAAGTCTTAAGATCTTTTATCGGATCATTAAGTTATTAATTAAGTAAGAAGAGTTAAAAGAAAATGAAAGATAAATGGATTAAGGCGCCCAGTAAAAAGTAAAATTATGAAATTATTTTGAAAAAAAAATGTGAGATGGAAGATTATCCCCGAACACCACTTTACGCCACTTTACGGGAAAATTCATTTAATGACGAGGAAATTTATGGACAATGATTTTTGTAGTTATGAAAGCAATGTGGTCCGTTTTTTTTGAGGAGTAAAAACTAGAGTTGTCCCAGATGCTGGCTCTTTTCATGTCAATATTTCTTGGTTAAAATAAAATTTGAGTAAAACCTGTTAAAATTCATCGGAAAATAAAGTTTCAGTACGATGATTTATATTTGTTACGGCAGCAAAACTCTGAAACGGTTGAGTTCTGTAAAGTACGCACAGGAAGTGGTGACCTCTGAATCCATTACAGCTATAGAAGTTCACGTGAGATTGTCCCACTAGTGAATTTCCAGTTATGATGGCTCAGTAAACAGCATCATCCATGACGTGAAAAGGTTTAATGAAAAAGTGCAACAGGCTGTGCATTAGCAGCAACGTATATACCCAACAATTTTTTTTCTACACCATATAAGCCTTGAAGAAATTTTATTAAACGCAATGAAGACTAAGACCCTCTTAAAATGAGATTTCACAAATTGCTGCAGTCCCAGTACAACGCGGCTAAATTTTTTTTCTTGTGTTAAGAAGAAATAAGCCTATATCTATAAAAATCATGCAGTTGTCTTTCAATAAATTTTGAAAAAGAAATAGTTGAGGTTTTAATTTAATTCACTCTAGAATATGTGAAGAAACTTTGAATCCTCGACAGACATTCTGCACCAATAAAAAGTTGTTACAAACAACATAATTAATTCTGAATACAGATATTTTCATTGTGTAATGCACGTTTTTTTTTGTAAGTCAAATTCACCCATTTACAAATCAAATTCACTCATATGGAAATAAGAGCTCTACTCATTTTTGAAGTTCTTGAGGATGAAAGAGTAAACTGCATAATTTACCCCTTTTTACGCCATTGCTTTCTTTCCGATAAGCAGTCTATATTATTCAAATGCTATTTATTCTCTCAACTGTATCCCCACCACACCAAAATTGACATTCTATATCGTCCGTAACACATAAAATTTGTATGATATTATTTAATCCAGATACTTCAGATACTTTTATTGGGGCATTCTTTGGATGTGTTAAGGATTAAATGACCATGGAGTCACCTCTTGGCACGTGAATTACAAATGTTTGTACTTCGCCAATCTTTCTTAAGCCGTAAATTACTCCCCATTTTTTCTTATTCCCCATTCTATAAGAATAATTTCATTTTCATATATTGCAAACGGGAATTCAATAGATTATATTATAATGCTATATGTGTTGATACAGAACCG
>QYTT01091288.1:12153-23553 GCA_006980735.1 Dasypogon diadema
GAATATTTTAATTCACTGAATTCACTCTCAACAACATTATTTACTTAATGTAACTAATTTCGCCAGATGGAAAGACTGACTTTCGGCTGCCATCTCATCTATTGATTGAGTAAATGAAAATTGGCCAAATGTTCTTCAGCATTGTATCTCAATCATTCTGCTATAGCGCTTGCTAGGGCTAGCACATCTGGTGCAATAGAAGTCTGATGTTCTTTCGAAGTAAAAAATTAAGTCAAACTATTCAGCAAGTTTTCTTTTCTGGAGTTTCGTTCTCGACCTAAGATTGCGATTATGTTCTTGCGGTTGCCTAAGACGTTTCTCTCAATAATGTGGGAGCCAAAGAAATTATTAGAAAAATGTAAACTGTATTGTATCCGTTCATTACTGATTTATGGTCACAATTTGCTATTTGCTAGAAATAGTGAGAAATATGTTTTGTTTTCTTCTGTAATATTTCTAAGATTTAATATATATATGAGTCGAAGAAAATGTATTAACCCACCCAGAGTATTCAATGACACCAGTCATGTAACAGCTGATTCCAATATAACTCACGACGTGAACCCAACGAGCGGAATCGAAATCTACACACCCCAAGGTCATCAAAATTTACACCCGGATTCTGCGATCACTCAAAGTTCTAAACCTTTAGCAAGCCTTCCGCACAATCGAATCAATTCGAAGACCCTAGAAACCATGGGATGATAGTTCATTAGCTTCAAGAACGGTCTCAGAATAGATATCGGCAATGAGTTGGGCTGGAGACATATAAAGCCTCCAAAAATATTCATAAGATGATGTGCTGTCTTAGACTTTTCAAAATCTTGTATAAATAAAGATGCGGGTGATCGTACAAAAATGCAAAAAGAAAGTTCCATAAATGAAATTCTACAAAGGAGAATCTAACGAACTCTTACAATGTTCCCACAAGAATTCTTGTTCAAGTGGTGGCTAACCCGGATGACGCTGACAGTCATCAAAACATACTTCTTTGAGGTGTAGATGGACTGACCTAGAAACTCCCCGAACCTGAACACAGTTAAACCTTCTTGGGAACGATTACAAAATGTTATATTTCATCAAATAAGGTTTATATAAATAGAAAATAGATTTCTGTTGGTCTTATTCATTAACTACATATTTTAAAATACCTTTTGTTACCATTAGGCGTCGAGTGAATTATTTGTAAAATTAAAAAAAAAAACAAGTAAGGATCTACAAATTGAACCCTGTGGTATGTCAACTAGTTGGAAAACTACAGGACGTTATAAGATTTATTTTAGTAACATTTTTGTAATAATAGCCCCGATTAAGAAAAGGTTGAAGGTGGTAAAAAGAAAGAGATGATAACGGTAAAAGTGGTCGACATCGCAAAATTTTTCAAAAAGTCTGGATGGGTATTTTGTAGATTGTTAGGTAACTCTATTTTCTTATATTTTTATTTGAAAAAAAAAAATTCTTAATTGTTATTGTTATAAACTAGAATGTAGTCTTGCGTTCTGAGAAACCCTACCACATTTCTGCGACTCCCGATAACACAAAAATTGAATTTTTTCTTTCAAAACGAACTAGAATAGATTATGTACAATATAAAGTAGGATATTGAAAAAAAATATTTAAAATAAAGAGTATGCCGATCATCTGTATATTAAATTCGATTTTTTCGCTAAAAATTAGACTTTAAAATATCATTAAAAAGTTAATTAATTTAAATATCACGCTACATTATAGACAATTGTTATGAGTATAAATTTCAGGTCAGTGGGAGTAACAGTATTGAGATTTTATTACACTTGTTTTAAAAAAAGTGATTTCGAGTAAAACGCGTTTAAAATTTTTAGTAAAATCAACTGTTAACGTTATTTTAGTTATTAACTATAACCGCTAAAGTTTTAAAAGTATGTAAAAAAAGATCCGATGTTTTCAGTAGGTTAGGGTGGAATACCCTCTAAGAACGATGCATGGTTCATGAGTTAAAATATCGTTCACTGAATTGCCGACATCAGTATATCAGGCTATTGTTTTGTGTCAGATGCAAAATAGTTCACAGTTCCAGATAAACCTAAACGCTATTTGCAGATCTTTTAGAGACGGAATATCTGAAATTCTGATTATATTAGAGTTTTTGTGCCTTTTATTAAACATTCTTCTCACTTTAATCTTTATCTTGTAAAGGTTAGCCGCGCATAGCCTTTGATCCTTATAGATTCGCTTTCTTCTGTAACTTTTGCAGTTGGCTCTACATTTCTTCCTTCGACTATCATAATAGCGGTGAAAGCTCTCTGTCAACTAGTAGACCGTTAATAACAATACGCCAAAAACACTCCTATAGCTGAGCGAGTCTCTTCACTGCTCTTATCGGTGCTGCAGTTGCAATCCAAATTTGTTGTGACTATATTATCCAGCTTATTACTGGGGTCTGTATCCTCAAGCTCCACTTAGAATGTGTCGTCAAAGGCACCTAAAGAGTGTTACATCCTTTGAGCCATATGCATACCTTGTCAACCATGATGATAAATGCAACATGTATACCTTTCCAAATCCTGATTTTCATTTTAAGGAGTAACTGGAACCAAAATATTTTATAAAATTTAGCAGCATTATAACTATTCTTCCGATAAGAACACCGAATAAATTCCGTCATTTCCCGGCCATTTTTTTCAGCTCTGCTCCCATAATTTCCAATACGCTTTAAGTGTCATTGTTAAACTTATATTTCAAATCTAATTTCAATCTCTATATGATCAACTATATATGAAAATGAGACTCTCAAACCCATCACTTAATTTGGAGGAAGTTTTAGCAAAAGCCAACTTCTATGGAAGAGTAAGTATGTTACTTCTTATATCGTATTCGTTGCAGGTACTTAAAAAAGAAATTTTAATTTAAAGTGCAAGTTTTCCAGGTTATGAAAAAATTTGTTGTTACAAATAGTCACATTTATTAACAACACGAAACATAAAATGTTATAAATAGCCTCTATTTTTCCCTGTTAGAAAGACTTATATGTCTACATAAAACTGTAGAACCTGTTTATTCAGTTTTTATGTTAATACTGTGTGTTCCAACAGCAATAATACTTTGTTTTTCTAAAATGATTACCATTTATATATGCATTATATGCATGCTAGGAGTGCTATAATGTACACGTTATTCAAATTATTGGTAGTTAATATAACCGAACCAGATCAGAAAATAAATAGAAACGCCTCGCCTCAAGATTAAAACTTGTTTTTAAGTCCTGCTGCTTGTCCACGCTAAGCACGGAAATCAGAAATAGTGTAATGGATTTCAGTGCATATTAATTAGTGTTAACGACCACGGGATCGATCCATTAAAAATATCATCGTAAACTGGTCTAGTTGCTAATCTGTTAAACATGGGCATGGAGAGCTTAATTATTACTCCTCAAGAATATTTAGATAGAAGGAGAGAATGAACACTTTTTTACTGCTCTCTAGAGTAAATCTTTCTACCTGCAAAATTTACAGGGTTAAAAAATTAATTCATTTTATTTCAGCCTGAAGAATGTACAATTCTCGAAAGATTTTATCATACACATCAACGTCAGTGGTCAGTGAACTTCCTCGACATCATACAAAATACAAAGTCACAGCTCTCCCACACGAAGCCATTAGACACTTTTTTAAGTACCCCAGGGAGTTCAATTGTGGTCAATGCGTCAGACACCATCAAAGTCATTTTCGTGATGTATCCAGATACCTGCCGAAAGGTATTCACTTGTCAACTTATGTCACCTACAGATCACCTTGAATGACAGCTTGATTTCAGGAAATAAATCCCTGAGAATTTGAACGAAAGCACTGAACAGGAAGTGTTTCGTCTTTTTTTTCGAAGACAGTGGACCTTAAAATACCCCTTACACTTGATAGAACATCCTTGAAAGCATTTTCATGTCCTGCTATCAACATTAGTCCCTTCTCATTCAGGATTTTGTAAAGCTATTTCCACACGGACATGTTTTTTACATTCGGATCTAGTTAGCATAATAATTTTGTTCTACCGGTGAACATGCTCATGGTTCGTGTCCACCTTTGTGAACTGGGCGACAGAATAAATAGGTATCACCGCAATCACAACTTCATTTTACTAGCGCCTAAGAGAAAATGGGGCAAACAGAATGGGCACATCTGGAAAATGTCATGTTCCGCATGTTTTGAATATTCTGGACATTTTACATGTATTTTTTTTTGCTCCTGTGCTTCTATGTCCTGTTTTATGGAAAGAAAGGAATGAGAATATTTGCCTGTTAAATAATTCATTTCACGAAGTCCTTCAGTTGGTTTTATTTTTCAGGAAGAACGACTTTGATATGCTTACTTATGTACAGAGGTGGGGGGGCGGTTGGTCGTCCAAACATTCACAGCACAAAGAGGGAAAAAATTGAAAGAAGCGGGTGGATTTATATATTCACGAGGAAATGGAGCACCAAGTGCGGAAGGACATGTCTAATTTGCCACACGTGTAATGGAGATGAAGAAAACCAAATCTCAATTAAAGGATATTAAAGTGAAATTGAAGTGTTCTTTCGTGCGGGATAAGACGCAACTGGCACATTTTTACAGAGTTATTTATCCCCACCTATTAATAATAAGAATTTCTGCTCCTTGTTTCCCTCTTTTATTTGAAAAACAGAAAATTCCAGCTCAATATAAGGTCAAATGTTTGATAAATAAGAAATCACATCTCTCGGGAGGGGGCACAGCCAATATTAGAGATTCTTGATTTTCGAGAAATAAGAAGGTTTCAACTTATATTTATTTATATTTCTGGATTACGGATATAGCAATTCGACAATTTTCCACATTAAGATTGAAATAAATTATATTCCTGGAATGATGTGTGTTGGAAATTCTCTATGTTGTGAAATGTGAAAGATCCTATTACCTTTAATGCAGTATTGAGTAGATAAAAGTTATTCTGTAAACATATATTTAAGCGAAAGCTTAAATATTGAAGCGAAAGGAAGTCACACTAAATGAGGGATGTTCAATAAAAATCGGCGATATCTCTAATATCACACTATGTTCTGCTGCTATAAAAAGTCCGGGCACTTCATTGTATTTTCACAAATTTATACAGAATCTTGTAATCTTGTAATTGCTACATTTTTAACTATATATATATATAGGGAGAAAGATAAGGACAAGATGACATAATGAAAGAAATCTTGTTAAAATTGTGAATTGAAATATATTTAACTGAATGTTGTCTTTCGGATACCACTCTTCAGCAGAAAATACACATCACTGGCATTAATCCTAGTCAATAGTTTACGCTCATCAGAAAAGATCATGATTCCGGATAAGTAAAGTTTGTGCAGCAAAAACAAGGAAACCAAGGTCCTAGATGACTATTTTGTAGAATCCTAGAAGCAAGATTCGCTGAGTAGAAAAGTCAAAATTTTTCTCTTTTTGCATAAAAAAGAGATATCAACCCGATAAGATGCTATGTAGAAATCGATATAAACGCACATTACCTACCGGAAACAAATCTATACTATCCTATAAATACATTCACCAGGAAAATAATTTCAATATCTCATAATTTTGGAATTATTTTTAGATTAGAAACAACGCGATAACTGGCAAAAATGTGAGTCCAATTTAAAAGTCAGTGAAGAAAACGAGAAATTTTCCACTAATCTAAGAAAGTAGAAGAACTAAAGGCTTGTTAAAAATAATAACGGAAGGGTAAAATATTCTACAGAATTTTACAACCAAGTAAAGCATAGGCTATTAGCATTTTATGGATCTTGAATCAATTGCATCCAAAACATCACCAATGGATTAGTTCACATTTAAAAGTAATTTCCAGTGAATTGGTGTTTGAAAAATAAAGAGTCTGGTGTGGTATTTTGACGAGCTGAACTATTGGACCTTACTTTTCTGAAATATTTGCTTAAATTTACAATAAAATATCTCACAAGGGTTGTTGAAAGAAGTGAATGTAGACACACTACGGCACATGTGGCTTTAGCACGATGTAGCACTAACCCACTAAAAGATATCTTGAACTTCAAGTATCCAATGAAATGTTTGTTGTTTATGAAGCAGCACAAGAATTACTCCAGGATATGAAAAAGTAAACTAATATAACATGCTAAAACAGACCATCCAACGCTGAATACCTATTGAGGTATTTGAGAGAAGACTTCATATCGACGGTCCCAAGGAAAACTATACTAACTCGACTCATAATATTTTTGAGCAAATAACATTAAAAGAAATTCGGGCGTCATTTCAACCTTTTCTCCTGTTTTGTGTTTATAGGAAAAATGTTGCGTACGATGTGGCTTTTTCACATTTAGCATATTTTAGTTATTTTTAAAAATATCCGCGCAAATTCATACCATCCTCTGAAAGAGTTAGCATAGTTTTATTTGAGACCATTGATATTCGTACTTGCGGGTATGTTGGTTCTACTACTTGATTCTCTTGTTATTCCATTAATATTATGAATGTATGTCTAGAAATTCAACAAATAATGGTATTGAATTCCTTCCTCAAAAGATGAAGATATTTATTTTTTACACTTTTTACCTTGGCATCTTCACTATTCCTCACTAGATATACATATATATATATACCTACAGTCGTGCAGATGCTAATAATCTATAAAACCGATAAAGAGTGTAATGAACGTGTAAACTTCCTAAAAGTGGTTCCAGTCACAGGTGTGGAAACCAAAAACTCCCCTTAAGCTCGTAGAATCAATCACGTTAACACAGATTTGTTGCCATTGTTTTGGCAATTCAATCAGGCTTGCAATAGAATCATTTTTTCTGTAAATTCGCCTATCGATCAACCTCGGAAGAAATAAGCATCGTCATCATGGTAGCAGACAGCTCTTTTATGTATTCATTTTATTGGTATAAATATTTTCATTTCAGCATCAACTCATCGTCCTGCCATTTCTCAGCACCATCAAATGTCGATTATCCCATCAATCTTTGCCATCCTTCCAAGTTTGGAGGAGCTGGATGCATTGGCGCAAACAAATCTGCCGCCCGCACAACAGAAATTTTGAGTGGTACAACGAAAAACGCACCACCAAAGAAACTATAACAAAACACACACACACACACACACACAAAGTACAAAATTCGAATTATGAAGAAAAAAACTGCTGCTCATCTTCTTCGCATCAAAATCTCATTTTCGGGTCATTAGTCCTATTCACTTGCTGGGTACAGCAAGAGCCTGGCAGATCGGGGAATAATACACACATATTGCCAGGAAATCATCCTTCCCTGGTCCTGTGATTGTTTTCACTGCTGACAGAATTTCTAGTCCGTTTCCATGAGTTCGGAAAATTTTGATTTTGTGCTGAACAGCATAACAAGGAAAATCTACAATTTCATGATAGATCGTCTTTTCTAGAGTGCTTGTGCTGGAAATGGAAGAGGATAAAGAGGAAATAAATCATGAAAGAAACAACCCACAAATTCGGAGACTAAAGAAATCAATTGGGTGGAGGAAATTGCAGTTTTTATGGATGGTTTGTAATAACTAGGGCCATAATTCATTGGAACGAGGGGTTTTCCTTTCACAAAACATCGATTCGTGCAAAAACACTCGTGGAATTCATTAATTTAACAGAGCCGAAGTACTAGTCATAACCGAAAATTTCTCTGAGAAAATACGTTTTCACAAATTTATACTTTTTTAAGAAGATAATTTACGAAATTTTACAGCAATCAACTGACTTCAGATGTCCAATTTTCTTGCAGGTGTTCAAAACTAAAATGAAAAATAAAAAGAAAATTAGAATAAAAATTAATAAAAATAGACACTGAGAAAGAAACATAAATATAAAGTACCCGCGTTTAAAAATACAAACAAGAGCGAAAGGTTGAATAGACTTAAGAAGAATAAGAAGGGATGCTTCGCATAAGTTGCACTGCGCCCATACTAAAATCAGATGCTCTACATACTACATTATTATATTGAAAATTGTTTGCAATCATTCTCATCTTATAGATCCTTTTCGAAACATTATAAGAGACATTTCGAAGCATGCGTTACGAATAGAAATGCAGATTTCCCAACTTCCTTCATACACGAAACACCCTCTAATGCTGTTGAAGAAATTCAACATAATTGTAATTGCCTCCAGGTGAGTTTAAATAGTTCAGAAAATGTCTCTAAACCATTTCCAGTAACAGAGAGCGGAGTTGATTTGAAATCACTGCAATATTCTGCATCGAAATTTTCGCGTGCTTTTTTAGCTCAAAGTAATTTTACACGAAAAGATGTTTTCGAGATACAAACTTCTGTACAAGATTTAATAACAAAACCTATTGGTGTTTTTTTGGAAATTGGTATTCTGGGGTCCCTCGAAAGTGAAAATCCTTTTGGACAAATTAACACTGTGCACAAATTGATTAAGCATATGGGAGAAAATGATTTTTTTCGTTTTCCAGTAGTTTTCACGATAAACAACCAGCTCTCAGCAATGATTTCTCATGGGCAAACAATTTGAGATAATAATGCCACTAAAGGTGTTCTTATATCCCTAAAATTCCAGTCTAGAAAATTTTTTGAGATTCCTCATATGTTAGAAATAACTCTAGATAATATGAATAACTTATATTCTTCAAATATTCTGAAAAGCTTTATTGACGGAACATTATGGTCAACAAAAAAATCAAAGTTTGAAAGAAAAATCGTTATTCCATTCCTCATATACATCTATGATTTTGAAATAAATAACCTTATCAGTGCACACACCGAGCCAATAACCGCTGTTTATTATTCTTTTCCAATTTTACCAGAAGCGATTTTATCGAAACCGGGAAATATATTCGTAGTTAGTTTTATAAAAGCGGTGTATGTAAAATCTCTAGGATACGCGAAATATTTCCACCGACTTATGGATGAAATTAATTTGTTAGAAACGGTAGGACTAACTTTTAGCACAAACACCGGAAACAGACATGATTACTTCACCTTAGGGCTTGTTAAATCAAATCTTCGGCTTTTCAAAAAGTTTTTCCGCCAATTCTTTTTGCTACTTTTGCAAAGCTAAAAAGAAGCAAACTCAAGTTTCCCATATAGAAGACAAAATTAGTCTGCGAACAAAGCATAATTACACTGAAGACCTCAATTCAAATGATTCGAAACAAACTGGAATTGCAGAAAACTCAATTTTGAATAAATTAAATCTCTTATCATGCAGTTGAACATTATTCGGAAGATGCAATTCATGATTTATTTGAGTGTGTGTGTGATTATGACATAGCTAACATAATCCCCCACTTTATAGAGAGTGATATTTTTTCCTTAGGAAAATTTTTCGGAAACAGGCTTTTAACTATATCTAGAGTCTAAAATTGGGAATTTGTCATCCGCCATTACACTATCTAATTTGAAAAATCGGGAATTTAGTATGACTGCCAAAAAGATACTCACTTTTTGTTACTTATTTCCCTTAATTATTGGCGACTTGGTACATCCAAATGACAGAGTATGGCACTTTTTTTTTAAACCTACAAAAAATGATAAATACTTTACTCTTACTGTCTTTTACTACCTTGGAGTTAAACATACTAAAACAACTGGTGACGTTTCATAATAAAAGATATATTGAATTATTTAAGGACTTTTTGAAGCCTAAGCATCATTTCTTATTACATTATCCATCAATAATTGAACAATCCGGACCACTTAAATATCTTTGGTCATTCATATTTCAATCCAAGCATAAAGAAAACAAAACATAATACAAATTCTCGTGTCAATGTTTGCCCTACATTGCGTAAGAAATTGCTTTCAAATTTTCCAACAGAATAACACAGAACAGTATTTTTTTTAATTCATTACTTTACTATGCTTTTTGTTAAAGTATTTAATTATTTCATTCCATTTACGAAGTTTTTTCTACGAAGGTAGTTTCGTCCTTTTTACGATAAATTCCATAGGATCGAAATCATTGGTGCTTTTCATAGATTTTGTATACATTTTTCGTAAATAATATGAAATTTTTTTCTGAGTTCAAAAATAAAAAGATGAAGTATATCCTCAGGAACCAAGGTGACTTCCATAAATCAATCCGGATATGACCTTTATGAAGCTGAATCATCAGAATAGAATTTTATAGGCACTCTGAAACAAGAAGAAATACATATATCCATTTCAAAATCCTTAGTGGAAATCCTATTTTTCCGAAGGCTTTACTGAGATTCACATAAATGCCATCAATTTGTAAATTACTAGCGAAACCCGGGGATTTTATTACAAACAGAACCCAATGAATTAAACGCCTATTCAAATTCGCAAACCATTTTATCCTTTCTTAAACGTTATATATTCTTATTACGTGGTAGATAAAAAGCCAAAAACTAGCTTAGCTTAGCTTAGATAAGTTAATCCTAGCCAAAACTAAGAAAAATTTTTCAAGAAAAAAATTTTGGCACCAATATTTGTTTGTGCGCTTTCTCAGCATCCATTTCGTCTCATTCGGAGATCCTGGTACAAAAACGGAACAACCCCCGGTTACCCAGATCGCCTCTGCCATAAGTAATTGCTTTATTCCGCGAGAATCTATGTATGTTAAAAGTCAAAGAAATTGCCGACTGATCCCTTAGGCCCGTCATACATGGGACGTTAACAGCGTCGGTTGCTGTTAAATAGGACAAGGGAAATGACTGCTCTCTACTGCAATACATTTTCAATATTAGAACTCTGAAGTAATGTTACCACTTTTTACAACGAACTTTTTACCCATAAACATGTTATAAATCCAGGCCAGACATTTCATATACTTGTTTCGAAGATCTTCTCAACCAAACAGGCACCTAAACTTTGCCCCTTAGTTTGCCCAGTTGCCAAGGCTAACCACGTAGTTTTATTATTTTTCCTGGAAATACAAAACAAGTTCACGATAAACACAGCTACCAATGACCAACTATGCTTCGCCATACAAGAACCGTCATTCCCTTTCCGTTGTATATCGGACGTTAGTTTCGAAGCGTGAATCCAGTGGCGTAAATAACGCCCCTGCAGACCCCGCGTTGCGGGGGGGCGCAGCAAAGCCAGGGGCGCCATTAAATCCCTTGATGAAAATGATAAATTAAGTGGAGACGGAAGTTTTCTTCGAAACAATATAAATAAAAAAATAAAAAAAAACACATTTTTCTAATAGACTAAAAAGAATAAAATAATTTTAATTGTTAGGAGAACGCTGAAAAGAATGTGTCTTACAAGGTGGTCGTCTCAGTATGATTCGGTGAATGCTCTGAAATGCAATTTTTCATCTGTAATGAACAGCTTATCTAAAGTAATTCTCACTTCGAAGAATAAAAATGAAATTGAAGAAGCAGCGAATATTATTAAATTTGAACTCCTTCGAGTTCGTATTGTAGCTTGCTTTTCAAAG